>JACSOB010000179.1:0-46425 GCA_019677175.1 Bombus sylvicola | reverse complement strand
GGTACAAACGATTGATAGCTGCAGAAGTGAAAAGGGAAGAAAAGAGGCGCCGAGAAGAACTAAAATTGATTCGCGAAGGTTCTCCGCCTAGTTTTTCGCCATCTAGCTCGCCTATTTCCGAACACGACGAAGCGCCTCCTTCTCGATCTCGATCGCCATCGCCGGCATCATACGATAGCGTGCGTCCTAACCATAATCGCCCAAGCGAGCAAAATTAGCTTTTATCATCAGCAACATTAATATAAATAAATATTACCCTACCGACACTTGTAGAATTTATTCTGCTAGAAGCTCGAATAATTACTATATCTATCTATTCACATTCGTTATATACCACCGTATAATATATTCATTTGCATCCGACGTTACTCAATCCCGACATTGTATACCCTCAATAAATCAAAATCAAATATAATATAACATATTTACATCAGTACTACTCAGTTGAACGAAAATAAACACGCTTGTTGAATCGATTAATCATACTCGATAACTTTAATCCTCTCCCGTGCCAGTATTCCTGCGCATAGCAGGTTAGCCGAAAAGTGGAATTTATTTGCCAGTTGCTTTAAACATCAGTTAACGCTACCACTAAACATAAAATTAATGAATGAACATCTCACATAATTACTGAAAATCAAGACAGATAAAGGTACTAAGATTCGTCTTCCCTCAGCCTAGAGCGTGCCTGAAAAGGCATCTCTTGCTAGGAATTCAATCTAATAGTTACCAAAAATCAAGACAGATAAAGGTACTAAGATTCGTCTTCCCTCAGCCTAGAGCGTGCCTGAAAAGGCATCTCTTGCTAGGAATTCAATCTAATAGTTACCAAACATCAAGACAGATAAAGGTACTGAGATTCGTCTTCCCTCAGCCTAGAGCGTGCCTGAAAAGGCATCTCTTGCTAGGAATTCAATCTAATAGCTACCAAAAATCACGACGCTAGACGAACATAAAGGATAAAGGAAAAGAGAGAAAAAATATTACAATAAATTGTGACACGGAAAAGTAATAAAGGATAAAGGAAAAGAGAGAAAAAATATTGCAATAAATTGTAACGCGAAAAGGTTAATAAAGGAGAGAGGAAAAGAGATAACAGTAATAAAAGAAATTCTTTGAAATAGTCCTTAGACTATTTCTGGTGGCAGCAACTACCTTATTAATCGGCAACCTTAAATCGATATTCCACTAATTTCCCCTGCAGATTACATCCGGACCAAGCAGGTAGGTGGAAAAAATTTTACCTAGATTTAAGCCAAATTAAGATTAAGAAGCGTCATCGCGAATCGTAGCGCCCTTAAAAGTTTATGGCATTCTTAAGGGGTTGTTAAACTTTCGACGACGTTCGAAGTGAATTGGTACCTTTCGAAAACGCAGTCAGCTACGTGCTGTCGTTAGAACCACTAGAAAATCATAGATTCTTACTGTTCATGTTCGCGTACTTAACCCCTTTGTTACGTCGCGTAACACTCTACCTGGACCAGGTCATACAGCGCGGGCCGGACGGACACCAGACGTCCGCTCATCCTAACGGTACACCCTTAATAGCCTTAGGTACCCGTCCTAAATCCCAATAATTTACCTGCTCAGGCCCCTCAGACCGAACAAACATCGTTTACTAAATTACCTTCAAAGGACTATTGTTTACCACGGCTGGGCACGGAAAAGTTGGGATTTCTCACGTACGATGCTTCCTAATGGCAACTTTATATCGGTGGCAATTAAGAACCTTCCAAAGTCCAACAACCTTCGTTTTCCTAATTCACAACTAATCCTATTTCCCTCACTCTCTTAGGCAAATTCGTCACCAACAAATCGGATGGTCCCGTGCGCTAGCCACACCCATCCTTAGCTTTCCTCCGCTACAGCATCGTCTCCGAACATCACTGATCCTTCATCCTTCGGACAGTCAACATCCTTAGACTGATCCTTCATCCTTCGTACAGTCAACATCCTTAGACCGGAATACATCCGAAGATCAGTCACCCACTTATCTTATACATACGCACCAGCGTAATCATCTTCTACACCAAGTTCTTGTAATAAACCGTCATTTACACCTTCTTACATCAGTGTCATATTCAATTAACCACCTCTATTATCCTAATCGAAATAGGGGATCGATCATTTCGTGGCGTCGATTATCTAATCGTAACGGGAATTTACGACTCCCGTTGGCGCGCTTCCTCTCGATCGCGTCTCTCCGCGAGTGGTCGAAACACCCTTAACCTACGGTTTACGTTCGAGAATTTTGGGCCGATAACGCAAAACAAGCTATTATACAGGGTGGTTGGTAACTGGCGGTACAAGCGGAAAGGGGGTGATTCTACGAGAAAAAAGAAGTCGAAAATATAGAATAAAAATTTTTCGCTTGAGGCTTTGTTTTCGAGAAAATCGACTTTGAATTTTCGCTCGGTACGGATTTCACTGTAGATCGTTGTCTCGATGGAAAAATTAAAAAAAAATTTTTATTCCATATTTTCGACTTCTCTTTTCGCGTAGAATCACCTCCTTTCCGCTTGTACCACCAATTACCAACCACCCTGTATAAATATTAGGTCATCCCATAAGTTGGTGCCGTTTTTCGAGCGGTTATATATGTTATTTTTTTTAAACACCTATGAATCGTTGTCTTAGGTATTTTCAGAACATTTGACATCTCTTGAACCGTCAAACTTCGTGATTTTTCAACAAGATCCCGAATTTTATCTTCGTCTGTCTGAGGAGGATGCCCGGAGCGTTCCCCGTCTTCTAAACAGAAATCCCCAGCTCTAAAACGTTGGAATCACTTCCTACAGGTGCGAGATGAAAGCGCATTTTCTCCGTAAACAGCACATATGTTTTTCGTGGCAATTGTTACAGAACTTCCTTTCCGAAATTCATATAACATGAGATGTCGAAAATGGATACGCATTTCACTCATGATTTTTTACTGTTAGAAGTCACTGTGTTCGCTATATTACGATCTTATACCCACGAAAATCTGCTCTAGCCTGTTCTCCATCAGCTAAGCTCAAGTGCATTGGTCCCTTATCGCCGTATGTTTATAAATCGACGCATGAAATGTATACACAAAAGTCGGCACGAACTTATGGGATGACCTAATATTATGATACTTGTTACGATAACAAGATTCATCCACAAAATGGGAATAACCGCGGAGATTGTAAAATGTACGAAAAAACTAAATTGGATCTAATCTCTAGCGCGTGGACTATCGCACACTCTGCCGCTCTACCTGTTTTTGCCTCGTGGAAAATACTATCTGCGTTCTTCATATTGCACCTAACTGCAGTTTCTCAGCGCGCAGTCATAAAAGCTGCAAATCTCATTCGTTCAAGCGATACCAGGCAATGTAAAATACCGGAGAGAAAAATTGGACGTTGTTGTCTCCAACAGCAGTAAAAATATATTGTAGAGATAATGGCAGGACGGAAATGAGGAGGGAACGGTCTGACCCGCGCAGAAACATGCGCAACGAGCCCAGGTCTACGTATATGAAGAGTAATGTGTTTCTTTGTTTTTCGCGGTGATTAAATTAATTAAGAATTCCCGAGACGCGCGGTGAGAAAAAAAATGGCGGCCTGCTCAAAGGCGTCCAATTTATGCTCGACGGAACCTCTTCGCCGAGGATGCTTTAAAACTTGAATATTTTCTGTATTATGTCGAGCTCGCGATGCATCTTCTATTTCACAACGTTGCACTGGCCGGTGTAACGTCATAAAGTTTCCCTTCTCATAAAGAAGCTTCTCCTGGCAAACTTTATCAAATATTCTTCGCCACGAGCGTTACTTCGCGCATTGGGATAGCTCCGCGATTTCTCATATTTGCTCGATTAAAACTTCTGCCTAATTCCGGTTTCTTAATGAATTAGAAAGATCTATACGTCGGAGATGGAAGAACAGCGGGATTTCCCGTCCGGAATGTTGGGAAAAACCCCAATACCCTAGTCCAGACTTGCACTATAAGCCGCCCTTAAGCAATAAAAATAAGAAATAGTCTTAATGTTCCAATCTGACTTTATGACGATGGGTTCGGGCTCGAAGTGACATAGCCACGGTCACGGGAGGGACATGTACCTGACAGAGGTATGAAATGATTATATGGCTCTCCTTAAAAACAAAGAAGTGGGGACAGGAGTATATAAGGGCAGCTTCTTTTGGATTAAGGGAGTTAGTTTGTTAGAGTCGTTGGACGAATTGCCGGTTGAGTTATCCGAATCGAGTAGTACGTTGATATTTGTCCTCCCGTGGATCGTGGATTCGTCATCGAACCCGATTTCGTTGTCACCATCATCTCGACCATCCTATTGCCATTACTCATAGCCTCTTGTAGTGCCCACACTCGTACTGATAAATAGTAGCTACATTCGCGACGGTAAAGTAAGTAAAGGCTCATCGAACGCCCCAAAATGCCAACCTGACTCCGACATATAGATCGCTAGTCCCAACGAAGATTTATCGAACGCCCGTAACTCTATCTCTGACGCTTCTCCGACATATATATATATATATATATGTATATATATATATATATATATATATTTACGTTGGTCAAATCTTTTATAATGTAAATTTTATGAGGTAGTTTTGTATATTTCTTTCGTCACGTTTGTGGACTATTAATTTGTTGACACATATATATATATATATATTTTATTTATAACGTGGTTCTTATGTTAATTATTTTACAACTACTACAATGTATTTAAATAAATTTTATATTTTTTATTAGAATGTTGATCTCATGTATACATATATTACTTGTAGCGTAATAATACGTTGGTTGTTCCTAATCGCTTGATTTGTTGACAGGTTTGTTTAGTTATTTTATTTATCCACTTGTTTTCTTATATTTGTTAATAAAATATAACATGTATCCTTGCCCCTTTTTTCAATTATTTCCTCTTCGACAGGATGTCACGGGTTGCTGTTCGTCAGGTGAGTTCGCAGTTCCTTCAACTTATTAGTTAGTTGGTTTTTTTTTTTTTTTTTTTTTTTTTTTTTTTTTTTGTTAGTTGATTGAAATGCGTCTTTTATTTATTTCTTTTGCTGTTACGTGGTATAATTATTTTGATTTCTGGATTTTAACTGCTTACTCTATTTATTAATTGATTTTATTTAATAGTTTCGGATTTTAACTGCTTACTCTATTAATAAATTTTATTCAATAGTTTTGTCTCGCGTTCGTGTGTTTTTATCCCTGTTGCTTAGTTATAGTATTTTTCCTGTCATTGGACATAATTGCTCTTGTTCCAGATTGATTCGTAGTTCGCTCAGGTATAGGTTACGTTGTACTTTTTATGTTTTATTACCTCGTTAAAATATTCGTTATAAATTTTATTATTTGCTATTTACCCTTTATATATATTAGTTGTGTGGGTATATTTATGATTATGTTTAATAAATCTTTTATCGGAGAGTTTTCATTTTTATTATGTCATGCGTATGCCTTGAGGTGTTCGAACTGTCACTCGCGTCTGTGTGTTTTATCCTTGTCAGTGGTATACTTCCTTGTCGTCGGGTATAACTGCTCTTATAGCTTACTTGAATATAAATTATGTTATACTCTTATATTTATTACTTTGTTAGAGCATAAATTTTATTGTTTGTTATTTCCTTTTCGTATATTAATTGATTACGCGTATTTATAATTATATTTAATAAATCTTTTATCAAGGAATTTATGTTTTATTATGTCGCGCCAGTGTCTTGAGGTGTTCGAACTGTCACTTGCGTTTATTTAATAGTTTGTCTCACATTTGTATATTTTATCCTTGTTAGTTAACTGTGGCACACTTCCTTGTCGTCGGATACGATTGCTCTTGTAGCTTGCTCGAATATAAATTATGTTATACTCTTATATTTATTACTTTGTTAGAGCATAAATTTTATTGTTTGTTATTTCCTTTTCGTATATTAATTGATTACGCGTATTTATAATTATATTTAATAAATCTTTTATCAAGGAATTTATGTTTTATTATGTCGCGCCAGTGTCTTGAGGTGTTCGAACTGTCACTTGCGTTTATTTAATAGTTTACGATTTTGTTTTCGTTACGGAACGTGCGGAGCGCGGGACGTGACACAAAATTAATGCACACACGTTTCAGCGTCGAAACAAGCCCAACGGCTCGCAAATCGCGATGATTTCGTCGATTTTGACGAAAATTGACCGTCATTTCCATCCCGTTTGAGATATTTCGACGTTTAAGCGCTCTTTTCACTGCACTTTACGCGCCAAATGTAATGCACACACGTTTCAGCGTCGAAACAAGCCCAACGGCTCGCAAATCGCGATGATTTCGTCGATTTTGACGAAAATTGACCGTCATTTCCATCCCGTTTGAGATATTTCGACGTTTAAGCGCTCTTTTCACTGCACTTTACGCGCCAAATGTAATGCACACACGTTTCAGCGTCGAAACAAGCCCAACGGCTCGCAAATCGCGATGATTTCGTCGATTTTGACGAAAATTGACCGTCATTTCCATCCCGTTTGAGATATTTCGACGTTTAAGCGCTCTTTTCACTGCACTTTACGCGCCAAATGTAATGCACACACGTTTCAGCGTCGAAACAAGCCCAACGGCTCGCAAATCGCGATGATTTCGTCGATTTTGACGAAAATTGACCGTCATTTCCATCCCGTTTGAGATATTTCGACGTTTAAGCGCTCTTTTCACTGCACTTTACGCGCCAAATGTAATGCACACACGTTTCAGCGTCGAAACAAGCCCAACGGCTCGCAAATCGCGATGATTTCGTCGATTTTGACGAAAATTGACCGTCATTTCCATCCCGTTTGAGATATTTCGACGTTTAAGCGCTCTTTTCACTGCACTTTACGCGCCAAATGTAATGCACACACGTTTCAGCGTCGAAACAAGCCCAACGGCTCGCAAATCGCGATGATTTCGTCGATTTTGACGAAAATTGACCGTCATTTCCATCCCGTTTGAGATATTTCGACGTTTAAGCGCTCTTTTCACTGCACTTTACGCGCCAAATGTAATGCACACACGTTTCAGCGTCGAAACAAGCCCAACGGCTCGCAAATCGCGATGATTTCGTCGATTTTGACGAAAATTGACCGTCATTTCCATCCCGTTTGAGATATTTCGACGTTTAAGCGCTCTTTTCACTGCACTTTACGCGCCAAATGTAATGCACACACGTTTCAGCGTCGAAACAAGCCCAACGGCTCGCAAATCGCGATGATTTCGTCGATTTTGACGAAAATTGACCGTCATTTCCATCCCGTTTGAGATATTTCGACGTTTAAGCGCTCTTTTCACTGCACTTTACGCGCCAAATGTAATGCACACACGTTTCAGCGTCGAAACAAGCCCAACGGCTCGCAAATCGCGATGATTTCGTCGATTTTGACGAAAATTGACCGTCATTTCCATCCCGTTTGAGATATTTCGACGTTTAAGCGCTCTTTTCACTGCACTTTACGCGCCAAATGTAATGCACACACGTTTCAGCGTCGAAACAAGCCCAACGGCTCGCAAATCGCGATGATTTCGTCGATTTTGACGAAAATTGACCGTCATTTCCATCCCGTTTGAGATATTTCGACGTTTAAGCGCTCTTTTCACTGCACTTTACGCGCCAAATGTAATGCACACACGTTTCAGCGTCGAAACAAGCCCAACGGCTCGCAAATCGCGATGATTTCGTCGATTTTGACGAAAATTGACCGTCATTTCCATCCCGTTTGAGATATTTCGACGTTTAAGCGCTCTTTTCACTGCACTTTACGCGCCAAATGTAATGCACACTTTCAGCGTCATAAACAAGCAAGCACCAACGGCTCGCAAATCGCGATGATTTCGTCGATTTTGACGAAAATTGACCGTCATTTCCATCCCGTTTGAGATATTTCGACGTTTAAGCGCTCTTTTCACTGCACTTTACGCGCCAAATGTAATGCACACACGTTTCAGCGTCGAAACAAGCCCAACGGCTCGCAAATCGCGATGATTTCGTCGATTTTGACGAAAATTGACCGTCATTTCCATCCCGTTTGAGATATTTCGACGTTTAAGCGCTCTTTTCACTGCACTTTACGCGCCAAATGTAATGCACACACGTTTCAGCGTCGAAACAAGCCCAACGGCTCGCAAATCGCGATGATTTCGTCGATTTTGACGAAAATTGACCGTCATTTCCATCCCGTTTGAGATATTTCGACGTTTAAGCGCTCTTTTCACTGCACTTTACGCGCCAAATGTAATGCACACACGTTTCAGCGTCGAAACAAGCCCAACGGCTCGCAAATCGCGATGATTTCGTCGATTTTGACGAAAATTGACCGTCATTTCCATCCCGTTTGAGATATTTCGACGTTTAAGCGCTCTTTTCACTGCACTTTACGCGCCAAATGTAATGCACACACGTTTCAGCGTCGAAACAAGCCCAACGGCTCGCAAATCGCGATGATTTCGTCGATTTTGACGAAAATTGACCGTCATTTCCATCCCGTTTGAGATATTTCGACGTTTAAGCGCTCTTTTCACTGCACTTTACGCGCCAAATGTAATGCACACACGTTTCAGCGTCGAAACAAGCCCAACGGCTCGCAAATCGCGATGATTTCGTCGATTTTGACGAAAATTGACCGTCATTTCCATCCCGTTTGAGATATTTCGACGTTTAAGCGCTCTTTTCACTGCACTTTACGCGCCAAATGTAATGCACACACGTTTCAGCGTCGAAACAAGCCCAACGGCTCGCAAATCGCGATGATTTCGTCGATTTTGACGAAAATTGACCGTCATTTCCATCCCGTTTGAGATATTTCGACGTTTAAGCGCTCTTTTCACTGCACTTTACGCGCCAAATGTAATGCACACACGTTTCAGCGTCGAAACAAGCCTAACGGCTCGCAAATCGCGATGATTTCGTCGATTTTGACGGAAATTGACCGTCATTTCCATCCCGTTTGAGATATTTCGACGTTTAAGCGCTCTTTTCACTGCACTTTACGCGCCAAATGTAATGCACACACGTGTCAGCGTCGAAACAAGCCCAACGGCTCGCAAATCGCGATGATTTCGTCGATTTTGACGAAAATTGACCGTCATTTCCATCCCGTTTGAGATATTTCGACGTTTAAGCGCTCTTTTCACTGCACTTTACGCGCCAAATGTAATGCACACGCGTTTCAGCGTCGAAACAAGCCCAACGGCTCGCAAATCGCGATGATTTCGTAGATTTTGACGAAAATTGACCGTCATTTCCATCCCGTTTGAGATATTTCGACGTTTAAGCGCTCTTTTCACTGCACTTTACGCGCCAAACGTAATGCACACACGTTTCGGCGTCGAAACAAGCCCAACAGCTCGCAAATCGCGATGATTTTGTTACTTTCTAGCTAATAATGTTACGTATTACTAGTAACGTTACATTCTCGTTAAAAATGTTATGTTCTCGTTTGTTTCTGATCGATTTTAAACCGTTGAATTCGCATGACTTTTTTTTATTTGTTTTAATTTATTTTGCTTTGTTTTAATTTAATTTAATTTAATTTAGCTCGATTTAATTTGAGTTTCGACAGGAAGGGAAAATTTAACCATATAATTGTATTTAAGATATAAGATTTCTGGTTAAGATCTATTTCTAAGTTCGAGAATTTAAATTATATGTTTTTCTTTATCGAAACTTCCGATTTACACGGTAGTTGCTGCCACCAGAAATAGTCTAAGGACTATTTCAATTAGAGAAATTTATTTAGATTGGTTGTTAATGAATTAACTATTCGTGGGTAGCGTTAACTAATATTTAGGCTACTGATAAATAAATTCCACGTTTTCGGCTAACCTGCTATGCGCAGGGATACTGGCACGGGAGAGGATTAAAGTTAAATGCAATAAATATTTGTCCTTGTTGAACGGATTTTTATTTGAATGTTGAATCGCTTAGGTTGTTATTCGCATATATGTATAGGTATATATATTAATTAAAGAGGAGGTAAAACAGGAATTTTCGCGTTAATTGATTGGATAAGAATGTGAATTTTTTCGTTGTTCGATACAAATTTATTTTACGCTTGCCTTCTTCTTCTCTTTTAAAATTCATCGAGGATGATTTTAACGATCCTCTCTGTGTGGGGTTCGTGTGATTTTGCAAGCCTTTCCCAAAGACGGGCAATATTTTGCCAACAGTGGGAGGAGGAATGCAAAGATCAATGGGTGTTTTCGATGATCGAAAACACCGGTTGCACAAGCCGACACAGCGGACAACCCCTTTGGTTAAAACAATAATTTATCTTCAAACCGTTCACGGAAGTAAAATGAATTCGATGGTAGATAGCTCTAGTTCGATTCTCGTGTGCGACGAAATTATCAGAGAATGAGATGCCGATGCATCTCCGCAGTTCATGTTCAGCTAGCCTGAGGGCCCGTTATAAATCTTAAGTCCTCCAAACAAACAGTCCTTGTCTCAACTATGGGAAGATAGAGGAGACCTATTTTTCCAAGGAACAACGTCTCCCACTAGCAACTCTCCCTCGAGGACGGCTAGCATCCTTTTCTAACCACCGATAGGGAGATTGACCAATTAGCAGCAACGCCAATTTCCCTTACTCTCCGAACTAAGGCTTTCTCGACGAATCCGATGATCTCGTGTCCTTAGGCACACCCCATCATAGTTGTCCTCGGTGGCATCATCGGGACGAGATTCATTCTTTCTTGAGATCCCATCGACGAAGGGAGCAGCGCCTTCAGATCCGCGAAGAAGTGTAAGTGCATCCTACCTCCCGTTGGCCGTGGATTCGTTACGGGACTTAGAAATATCCTCTCGAGTCTCGCGAGTGTAGTCACCGCCGTTGATAGTCGCGTCCGGAGTACTTGTTCACGGAATACGAGTTCGGGTACGCGAGATAAGGTCAGAATGGCCGACTCCGAAGGAGGCCCACCAAACGCTCACGGCCCTAGCAGGGCCCTTATTCCGACATATAAGTGTTGGGAGATTAATTCATTATATAAATGGTTTTCAAAATTTTCGTTTTTATTCTGGAATATTTTTTTTATATCCAATAAAAGGTTTATTAATAATATTTTCATTAATAATATTGTGTAGATTTCCATTTTTAGTTGGTTATTATTCTAAAGATTTAACTGTTGAGTATTATTTTATAAATATTAAAAGAGTTTTTAGTATAATAAATTTAATTATTGGGACAATTTTTACTGTATCATATTCTTTTCGTATTATATTAATAATAATGGAAAAAAATTATATAATAAATTTAATATATTTGAATGAAGATTATATTATAATTAGGGTAATATCAGTAATTTTAATAATTATATTAATTTTAAGAAAATTTATTTTTAATTTTTTTTTTCATTTAAATATTAATTTAATTTATATTTATAAATATTTTGTATTTAAAATAATATTATTAGGATTAATATTTTCATTATTAATATTTAATTTTATTTTTTTTAAGAAAAAATTAATTTTTATTAAAAGATTTTTTATAATAGAATTTATTTATAAATTAATAATAAATCAGTTAATAAATAAAATAATTTATTATGAATTAATTTTTGAAAAAGGTTTAGTTGAAAAATTTATAGGAAAAATTATAGAATATATTTGTGATTTAATGGAAATAAATTTTAGATTTAAGATTTCTTATTTATTATTGATATATATTTATTTATTAATATTAATAATGATAATAATTTAATTATTAATATATATATATATATATAAATTATATTATTTTTAATAAATATATTTATAATTAAATAAAATTATTAAAATTAAATTTAAATAGCTTATAATTAGAGCATAATATTGAAAATATTGGGGAAATTTAAAAAATTTTTAAATAATTTTTATTATAAGAAATTTAATGTTTAGTATATATATATGTCGGGTTTACATTAGAAGTAGAGTTAGGGGCGTGAAACGAATCTTCGTTCGGATTACACGTTGTCGTTATGCAATAGAGAAGACATCGACCAGTGCAAATACGATTATTATAGAATTAGACAAGTAACCGTGGTAATCAGGTACTCGAGAAACTAATGACAATGAACTTAGGTTCAATAACGAATCCGCGGTCAACGGGATGATGGATGAACATGCTCACAATATCTAAGTCGGACTCTTTGTTAAAACGTGGAATATCCACCGAGCGTACAGACACTAAGTAACTCGCTAGTACGACCTCACGAGAGAATGACTTTCCGTCGCGCTGATGCTGCGGAGGAAAGCTATGATGGGGTGTGTCTAAGGACTCGAGATCATTGGATTCGTCGAGGATAGCCTTCGTTCAGAAGGCGAGGGAAATTGGTGTTGCTGCTAATTGGTCAATCTCCATATCGGTGGTTAGAAAAAGATGCTAGCCGCCCTCCAGGGAAAGTTGCTAGTGGGGGACGCCGTTCGTTGAAACATAGGTCTCCCCTATTTTCCCGTAGTTGGGACAAAGACTGTTTGTCTATATGAAGGACTTTAGGTAACTAGATCTTAAGATTTATAACGGGCCCTCGGGCTAGCTGAACATGTACTGCGGAGACGCATCGACATCTGGCAATCATCTTACTCGAAGAATAGGGTCTGCGTGTGGCGAGCTACGGGACAGAGACCGTTGGAATGTTTACTGTCGAGTGTTACAACTATTTCCTTTTTAAGGAGAACCTATAGAATTACTCCATGCCTTTGTTAGGCAAAGCGTTCATCCCCTGCCCGCGGCTACGTTCGGCGACTGGCTGTCGCCTCGAGCCCAAGCTTACTATCACAAATCTCAAACAAATACAATCGGATCGAAAGACGACAATTGTTTAATTACGCCTATGATAGAATCTAGATTACGGTGTTAGGGGATTATCCCGAAGTTCCAAAGGGGAGGCTTCGATGTCATTTCATCTCCGACATATACATATAGACATGCATGAATCGTAATGTAGTTCTCATTTTATAATTATTTTACCGGAATGTTGGCTAGTTTTAAGTATGTATCTTAGATTAATAATTTGATGTAATAATGTAGAGTGCGCACACATATATATATTTTCTGACAATGTAACCTTTATTTCTTTAATAATACAATATTGTATGTTTTATGTATACGTTAGATTATAAGTTCTTTGATTTTATATACTCATATATTTATAGTTTGGTTTATTACATAGTATTGTCTCTAGTATTTTCTGGTTTATTACATGTTTGGCATATATGTTTATATTTATGTATAACTCTCCAAGTTGTTGCTACGTTGATTGAATAAAATATATTTATATACACATATATTTCTGGCGTTTCAATTATTTCCCTTTTCTAGTTATTCTTATTTCCTGGTTTATTTATTCGGTTCGCGACTCATTCAATTTATTAGTAGATTCTATTTACTTTTAATTTTATACTAGTTGGATTTATTAGTCGCCCTCATTTGTTAATTCATATGTTCGTTTGTATATTCAAATCCTTATTTGCGCGTTTTGAATCGCGCAGTTTTCTTTTTCTCGTTACGGCACGTGCGGAGCGCGGGACGTAACAATATATTCCCGAACTTAGAAATAGATCTTAACCAGAAATCTTATATCTTAAATACAATTATATCGTTAAATTTTCCCTTCCTGTCGAAACTCAAATTAAATCGAGCTAAATTAAATTGAATTAAATTAAAACAAATAAAAAAAAAAAAAATCTTGCGAATTCAACGGTTTAAAATCGATCAGAAACAAACGAGAACATAACATTTTTAACGAGAACGTAACGTTACTAGTAATACGTAACATTATTAGCTAGAACGTAACAGTGTGTGCATTACATTTGGCGCGTAAAGTGGAGTGAAAAGAGCACTTAAACGTCGAAATATCTCAAACGGTATGGAAATGACGGTTAGTTTTCGTCAAAATCGAGGAAATCATCTGTTACGTTCTCGTTTGTTTCTGATCGTTGTGTAAAAGTTCGTTTTGCCAATGAAATTCCCGTAGAGGTTTTGGAGGCACATCTTCGTCACCATGCTTCTGGGAGAAAGGGAATTTCCCCTGTTGTGCGTTCTTGGTGTATGCGCGAGTTCAGTGAACTTTGCCCTGGAGCTCCTTGCTTCGATTTTGATTTAGTGTAACTGCTTCAATTTTGTCGATTCGTTGTTTTCGGATATATTTTGTTTATACGTTCAATATATATATATATATTTTTGAATGTAATGTTATCTATTTTATGTTTGTTAGATATATTTTGTTTAATTTTATATTCTCCTTTTAATTAAATACATATATATGTCGGAGATGAAAGGAAAGCCGAAGCCTTTCCTTGGAAATTTTGGGAACATCCTCTAGTACCTTAGCCTAGATTTTATTATAGTTGTAATTGCTTAAGATTTGTAATAAGCGAGATTGGGTTCGAGGTGACAATCGGTCGCTGAACGTAGCCACGGTCACGGGATGGATGTTTTATCTAACGGAGGTCTGGAGTGGTTGTATGTGTTTTCCGAGAAATGTGGTTGTGGCGGCATGCGGCCTCGAGAGCGGGCCTAGCCACGTGTGATGTTGCCTCGGAGGTGCCGATGCAATGGGACATACATTGTATTAGTAATCAAAACTCCAGGCAGAAACTGCCTAGCAACGGCGTTTGGAACTTTCTCGATGCTTCCAACGAGTGTGCCTAGCAACGGCGTTTGGAACCTTCTCGATGCTTCCAAACGGGTATAGAAAACAAAATGCAATCGTACAGGGAGAAAAATCTCCACGAGGCTGGCATTCTTGCGATTGCCTTGGAGAGTGACACATCGAGCATTTTCGACGATCGCATTTGCGTCTAAGTTAGTTTCGCTTAGTAAGGAGTTATCCCGGTGACCGTGGATTCGTTTGAACTCAAACATTGCTAATAGTATTATTTAATTTAATTATTCGTAGATCGTATTATTCATTAGGCTTAGTGTTTGTTAGACTTATTATTAGTTGTACTTATTATTTGTTAAGCTTAGTGATAGACCTGTATATACGTGTAAATAAAATATATATATATATTGAACGTATAAACAAAATATATCCGAAAACAACGAATCGACAAAATTGAAGCAGTTACACTAAGTCAAAATCGAAGCAAGGAGCTCCAGGGCAAAGTTCACTGAACTCGCGCATACACCAAGAACGCACAACAGGGGAAATTCCCTTTCTCCCAGAAGCATGGTGACGAAGATGTGCCTCCAAAACCTCTACGGGAATTTCATTGGCAAAACGAACTTTTACACAACGATCAGAAACAAACGAGAACGTAACATAATTTTTGGTGGCAGCGGTGGGATCTGCTCCACAGAGGATTAAAGTAATCACACTAGTCGATAAAAATACATATTCATTAAGAAACAATGGTGACTAAAGTGGAATCGTTGGACGAAGAAATGGTTTTAACATTGTCAGAAAAACTTAAAGCATGGGACGCGAACTTTCGCGATGTAAGTGCAAAACTCGCCGAATTACAAAACGGTATGATCGAACTCAGAACAAAACAAGAATCTAATACACCCGCATCGCCGCCTGCAACACAACAAGAGACGGTCCAGTCGAGTGGGCATTCCCATCCAATTAAATTAAAAGACGCAATCGAATCGGTGCCAGTGTTCGACGGTTATCGACCATCGGTATTTCATTTTTTAAGGGCTTGTGAGCGCGCGCGAAATATGATCCCCAGGTATCAAGAACCACAATTAGTAAAACTATTAGCAAATAAACTCCGTGGACACGCGTTCCTCGCCATCGAAGATACAGAATTAAGAAGCCTAAACGATTTCGGAAATAAATTAAAGGACCTATTCGGCCCAAGGAAATCTCTTAATGAATATAGAGGGGAATTAGCAACGATATTTCAACGACCCGGGGAAGACATATTAGATTATATGGACCGAGTTAGAAGTCTTAGATTGGCAATAATGGACGGAGAAAAGGGCGACTACGGTATCATTTCCCCCGATATCCAAGAAACAATAGATTGGGAGACAAGAGAAGCTTTTGTTAAAGGACTTCCGAACGAGGTATACGTGCGAGTAAAAATATCAGGGTACCACACTTTAGAAGATGCATATCGTCAGGCCGTCCAGGCAACACACGAATTGAAAGAAATAACCGATAGAACACGACCACCACGACCGACTCCCTCAACATATTACAGACGCGAAAACGTACGTCCTTCGAACGTTAACAACAATATCAGAAATAACCGCCAAGATCGAAGATCGGTACCTCCATCGCAGAATTTTTCGAATACTAGAAGGCAAAACATCACATGTAATTATTGTAAAAAACCCGGGCATTTAGTGAAAGATTGTTACACATTTAAAGCCCGCGTAGATGCTGGATTAATCGTACCCTATGCATCAAGACCAGCGGGAAACCAAGCACGTCCTTCGGGAGAATGGGGCGAGCCACGAAGGAACGATACGCCGAATCGCCCAAGAGTACAAGCGGCAACCAGGAGACCGGCGCCGACGGCAACGAACAGAACAAGGGTAGCCGCCCCCGCAAGATCGACTCCACCACCTATAATGAGAAACAGAGCGAGCACAAGGCCGACCGAAAGGACGAACGAGCAAATATTAAATACTGTGGGGAGTCATCCCGCAACCAAACGAGGTCACAAACAGAGAATCCAGAACCTCAAGTCAAAAAGGAAAAGGTGAAGCACAAGCAACCGGCGAAGGAAAATCACCAGGAGTTGAATTCGGACTCGGAAGGCGACCTCTCCGAATTATTTCAATAAAATTTAATGATTCCCCATCGACACCAACTGCACGAATAGTTTCCCCAGAACTAAAAACTAAGACGAGTTTATTATTAGACTCTG
The DNA here is from genome assembly GCA_019677175.1 of Bombus sylvicola. Classification (NCBI taxonomy): domain Eukaryota; kingdom Metazoa; phylum Arthropoda; class Insecta; order Hymenoptera; family Apidae; genus Bombus; species Bombus sylvicola. Next base: position 29,617 of record JACSOB010000179.1, on the reverse strand, counting down.
GATCGGAGATTAATATTATCAAGAAACCTGCGTTACGAGATTCAGCCATCATCGACGATAAAGAATCAATTGAAGTGCGAGGAATTACGGCAACGAGCCTGGTCTCCCTAGGGCAGACGGTAATACAGGTTGCGGGCCATCCGGTTATTTTTCATGTAGTCGATGATTCATTGCTAATCGATCAAGACGGAATCCTAGGATCCGAATTTTTTGCAGGATGTAAAGCTCGTTTAGACTACGAGGAAAAACATATCAAATGGGGAAATATTTATATTCCCTTCGATACTAAAGAAAAGGTAGTTATACCGAAGCGAAGTTCAGTAACGTGCTCAATTAATATCGCAAATCCAGAGATAAAAGAGGGATTTATTCCCAGAATCGAACCAATAAAGGGAATCTATTTTGGTAATGCAGTTGTGAGGAATTATAAAGGAAAAGGTTACATAAGGATAATAAATACTACCTCGAGGGATTACGAATTTACAACACCAACAATGGTAATTAAAGAATTTGAAAACCCCTTCCCGCTTCCTAGGACAGCGTGTAATACAGTTTTAAAATCGAAGGAAAGTAGATACGATCAAATAATTGAGTTACTACGGCTCGAACACTTAAACGAAGAAGAAAAGGAAAACGTTCAAAGGTTGATTCGTAATAATCAAGATAGGTTTCATATTCCAGGAGATACACTGGAAGCAACCGGAGTTTTAGAACATAGGATAATTACAACAGATAATATACCAGTAAATACTAAACAGTATCGATATCCACCAGTGCATCGAGAAGAGATAAATCGACAAATTCAAGAATTACTAGATACGGACGTAGTGGAACCGTCAATATCTCCATATAACTCCCCGTTATGGATTGTACCCAAAAAAATCCGATTCGCAAGGAAACAAACGCTGGAGATTAGTTATAGATTATAGAAAATTAAACGATAAAACGATCGGCGATGCTTTCCCACTACCCAACATTACAGAAATATTGGATCAATTAGGAAGTGCGAAATATTTTTCCACGTTTGACTTAGCATCGGGCTTTCACCAGATCCGTATGTCACAAGAAGACGCCCACAAAACTGCATTTTCGACACCATACGGACATTATCAATTCAAAAGAATGCCTTTCGGACTAAAAAATGCCCCGGCGACATTTCAACGTTTGATGAATTCAGTGCTATCTGGTCTACAAGGAATAGAACTATTCGTCTATCTGGATGACATAGTGATCTATTCAAGGTCCCTTCAGGAACACGAAAGTAAATTTAATAAGTTAATGGAAAGACTGAGGGCAGCTAAATTACGATTACAGCCTGACAAGTGCGAATTTTTACGACATGAAGTAAATTATTTAGGACATATAATTAGTGAAGATGGAGTGAAACCCGACCCGAAGAAAATCGAAGCCGTATCAAAATTTCCACGACCCAAAAAAAGTGAAAAAATATCAAACAATTTTTGGGACTAGCAGGATACTACAGAAGATTTATACCTGATTTCTCCAAGGTCGCAAAACCATTGACACAACTATTAAAGAAAGACACTCCCTTTAAATGGACGGAAAATCAAGAAAAAGCATTCGAAAATTTAAAGACAGCACTAATGACAAAACCCATTCTACAATATCCAGACTTTTCTAAACCTTTTAACCTTACTACAGACGCATCAGGATATGCTATAAGCGGTGTACTCAGTCAAGGGCCAATCGGACAAGATTTACCGATTGCGTATGCCTCAAGACTATTAAATTCCGCCGAACAAAACTACTCTACCATAGAAAAAGAGTGTCTGGCAATTGTTTACAGCGCAATGCATTTCCGACCGTATCTTTACGGAAGAAAATTTACTATCGTAACCGATCATAAACCCTTAGTCTGGATGCATTCTATCAAAGACCCTACTTCGAGAATTTGGAAATGGAAATTAAAATTATCGGACTTTGAATTCGATATTGTATACAAAGAAGGTAGGGCGAATGCAAACGCAGACGCATTATCTAGGAATCCTCCGGAAGTTTGTCTACCAATCAGAAGGAGGGAGGAAGTCTCACCGATTCGCTATCCTGTCTCAAAAAAGATTCGAAAAAGATACGTCATCAGAAGATTCTCCCATATTCGAAACTAAACCACGCGACTTGCCTCAACCCATTGATCCTGCAAAACGAGAAAAGGTTTCTACTCGAAAGTACCTTACATTGGAAGAAACGCCCGTAAAATATTTTGACGAAGCACTAGCTGAGCTCGATGTAAATAGAGAAATAACCGATCGAGGGAAAAGGGGGATAGACACAACAAGCCAAGAGGAGCACTCCGCCGTAATTCCAGAACTAACTCAACAACAAGAAAGAGATACGCATGTCTCGAAAAGATTCAAACTGGATACGTCAACCGAAGATTCTCCCATATTCGAAGCTAAACCACGCGCCTGGCCTCAAGCCAGTGATTCTAAAAATCAAGGAAAGGTTGTCACCCGAAAGCATCGTACAACAGAAGAAACCCCCATAAAATATTTTGTTCAGGCACCAGCAGAAATCGATGAAAGTACAGATAGAGGAATAACCAAACGAGGAAAAGAGGACACAGATACGACAAGTGAAGAAGAGCTTTCTACTGTAATTCCAGAATTAATTCAACAACGAGAAAAGGACCAGAGACCTACAATAATTGCGGAACTAAAAATTTCAGAAACCCGAGATTCAATTACAAGAATAAATGACCATAAAATAATATTCATAGATGGACATGGCAATCCGATAGATAAAGGAGCCTTAGAAATGAAGGAGACGGGAAAATTACCTCGTTATGAAGATTTAATGTTGGAAAAAGCAAGATTGAACTACGATTCCGGGAAATACATCGTATCTCTACCAATAAAGGAAAATAGAAATATTCCAATAGCAACAGAAAATTTATTAAACTCACTACGATCTCTACTAGATGTAGTACACGAAAAACAGTTTACTTCCTTTAGCATTAGCAAAGGAAACTTGGAGGAAATTCCCTGGAGATATACAATCAGAAAATTGAAGGAAATATTTATGGAAAAGACCCTAACCATCACCATTTGCACTGGGGAAGTAATTACCCCGCCTGTGGAAGCACGGAACAATATAATACGAGAAAAACATGAATCAAGTGTAGCAGGACACAAGGGAATAACAAAAACTTATCAAAGAATACGACAATATTACTATTGGGAAAACATGAAAAGGGAAATTCAAGATTACGTAAACACATGTAAAGAATGTCAATTGAAGAAACTCACAAGAATAAAAGCAAAACAACCAATGGTACTTACAGATACACCAGGTAAAGCGTTTGACAAGATTAGTATGGATATTGTAGGCCCATTGCCAAAAACTCAAAGGGGAAATGAATATATATTAACTATCCAAGATTTATTAACAAAATACTCTATCGGGATTCCAATAGGAGGAATTTCTTCAGCCGAGGTAGCGGATGCATTCGTAAAAGCAATTTATTTGTCGTTTCGGGTCACCGAGAGCAATTCTCACTGATCAAGGAACAAACTTCACATCCTCGCTAATGAAAAAGGTAGCAAAGAGATTCCGCATCAAACAATATACCACGACGGCATATCATCCACAAGGTAACGGTTCAATCGAAAAGATCCCATCACGTACTGATTGAATATCTCAAGCTATATATTGAAAATTCCAAAAACTGGGACGAATGGGTGGAATTAGCTATGTTTTCCTATAATACTTCTGTACACGAAGGAACGAAATTCTCTCCGCACGAATTAGTCTTTGGACATTTAGCCAGAGAACCTACTGGTGAAGTAATAATCGAAGAGAACATGGAACCAACATACGCAGAATACCTCGGAGATCTGTTCGATAAAATTAACACGGTACAACGAATGGCAAGGGAAAATTTGATAAAATCCAAACTAAAATCAAAAGAATATTATGACCAACGAATCAACCCTCAAAATTTTAAAGTAGGAGATTCAATATATCTATTAAAAGAACCCAGCAAAGGAAAATTCTCCGACCAATACACTGGACCACATAAAGTGTTAGAAATCTTGCAAAACCAAAACGTCAAGATTGAAGTAAAAGGGATTCCACGAATAGTGCACTTAAACAAGTTAAAACTAGCGCATAATCGAAATAACCAATAACTAAAGTGATTTCAGTGGGCAACATAGTGTAGTAGTGTGTGTTGTAGTGCTGTTCGTCGAGTGAAACAGATAGCGAAAACCTAAAAGGAAAAAGAAGAAAATTATTATGTGCTTCAATTATCTTTTGAAAATAAAACGTGTTAACTCAATGAATAATCAACTAGTGAAGGTGAAAGTTACCTTGTAAACAAGCAATCAACATGCAAGAAAGTGTACGTGCAAATATAGGTTGTGAATCCTTGTTTGTGGAATGTAATGTATGACAACTACCTAAAATAAGTGAATAAATTAGTTTCAATTGTTTCAGTGCAAAATACAAGGTTACTAAATGTCATAATTATATTGTGGTTAAAACAAAAGCAAGTGTGACCCTGTTCGTTGAATAATACAGTTAAAGGAAACCTAAAAAGAAAAAGGAAGATTATTATGTGTATAAAATGTGTTGATTCAATAGATAATTAAAAGGGTGGAAGTGAAAGTTACCTTGTGAACAAGTGATCGCTATACAAATGGTTTACGTGCAAAATAGGTCATGGATTCTTGTTTGCAGAACATTATGTACGACAGCCAGCTGAAAGTAAATGAATGGATTAATTTCAATCGCCTTGATGCAAGATACAACACTACTAAACGTCATAGCAAGACTGTGGAAGCGTGACATTGTTGGTCGAATAACACAGATAGCAGAAACCTGGAAAAGGAGGGAAAGATTACTACAAGTGCTCCAATTATTGTTTGGATATGAATTGTGATAGTTCAATGAATATTTAAAAACTGTGAAGGTGCAACTTACCTCATGAACAATCAATCACCATACAAGGGAGTGCACAGGCATGAATTTCACAAATTAGTAAGAAGAAATAAAATAGCCGATAAGTATAGAAGGTGGTTAGGAAAATAATTAAGATAGATTAGTTGGAAGCTAATAATAGATAAAGATAGTATATTGTACTAACTATTATATCTAACATGTAGAAGCATATTTTTGTAATACACAATAGCGGTCGCTCACACAATATATCATACACATATTGGATTAATAAATTAAACAGTACCTTTATGATCACAGACATAGGATGATTAAAGGCAACCATAGTAAGTATCCAAGGTATACCGAAGAATCTGATGATGTTGTGAGAAAGATCCAGGTAAGCAACACAGCATCAAAATCAAAATTTTTTACAAACAATGTTAATCTAATAAATAAAATTTAATCACTAATAAGGGAACTAATTCATATCATACATAAAATAATAACAAATGGCAAGCACAAGCAATAACAAAATTAATAGGAAAATAAGAAAAATTAATAAACACAGAAACAGGTTAGAAACTAATCAAGATAGACTAACTAAATATTAACAAGTCATGACTGAACTTAGTACCAAGGAATAAAGTTATGCTACAGGGAAGCGACTGGTAACACAATACACAAAACACTAACTAAATTAAACGAGACATTACATAAACGCAAGTCACATATAAACAAAACAATAATCATAGAAATTCGATAACAATATAATCCATGTTATTACATTAAATTAACACACGGTATTTACACACACAATGCCATGAAACACAAAACAATATCACAAAGACACTACTAGATAAAATCATAATGATTAACAAATAATTAGCTATTTCAATAAAAACATTACTGTTGACATTAAAACAACACCATGCGAGCGACCATGTTGAAAAAATCCGTCGCGCACACCCCACACATACACACCTCAACACGGATAGTAGCCAATACAATATAATATAGCATCATAATAGCCATGTTAGGTACTAATAATAATAAAAAAAAAAAAAAGAAAAAAAAAAAAAAAAGGAGAGAAGGAAAAAGGGGAGAGAAAGGAAAATAATAATAAATAATAACTAACATAATCATAACATATTACATATATTATATAAAGGGGTGCAATATTCATATTACGGTCCGAACGAAATATATATATATATGTCGGAGATGAGAGGACATCGGAGACCTTTCTCTGGAACTTCAGAAAACCCGCAAAATCGTAATTAAAGTTTGCAGTTGTAATTAAGCGATTTGTCATCATTGTACTTGTTTGTGATTTTGTGATAATAAACTTGGGCTCGGGGCGACAGTCAGTCGCCGAACGTAGCCGCGGTCACGGGATGGACGCTTTGTCTGACAAAGGCACGGAGTAATTCTATAGCTCTCTCTAAAAAGGAAATAGTTGTAACACTCGGCAGTAAACATTCCAACGGTCTCTGTCCCGTAGCGCGCCACACGCAGACCCTATTCTTCGAGTAAGATGTTTACCAGATGTCGATGCGTCTTCGCAGTACACGTTCAGCTAGCCTGAGGGCCCGTTATAAACACTGAGATCCAGTTACCTAAAGTCCTTCAAATAGACAAACAGCCTTTGTCCCAACTACGGGAAGATAGAGGAGACATATTTTCCAACGAACGACGCCTCCCACCAGCAACTTTCTCTCGAGGGCGGCTAACGTCTTTTTCTAACCACCGATATAGAGATTGACCAATTAGCAGCTACGCCAATTTCCCTTACTTCCTGAACGAAGGTTGTCTTCGACGAATCCGATGATCTCGCGTCCTTAGTCACACCCCATCAAAGTTTTCCTAGGTGGCATCATCGGGACAGAGGTTCATTCCTTTTTGTGATCTCATTGACGAGAAGTAACGCCTTACGTTTCGCGTGTGCGACACGCTTGAGTTAACGTAGTGTGCGAGTAGACTTAGCATCCCGTTGGCCGCGGATTCGTTATTGAACCTAAGACCAATATCACTAGTATCGCGATTGTCCAAGATACCGAGGCGACTGTCAAGCCTGTACTGTCCTCACTCGTGTCAGCAAATCGTACCTTTGTTATACCACACCGATGGCCAGTCCCAACGAAGATTTATCGAACGCCCATAACTCTATCCCTGACGCTTCTCCGACATCAGAAGTGGGATAAAGTGCCGGTTATAACAGTGCTAGAGCTTACGACCATCGTGCGCGAGTTAATTCAGTCGCTAGTGCAAAAAAAAAATCGAGTATGGAACCTAACAATTTTCGCCACCGCGTTTTAACCCTGAAACTGCGAGCTCCGATTCCGCTGCACGATGCGCAGCTGTCAATTTGATTATGGAGGAAAATCCTTACGAAGCAGTGCCCTGAATGTTATCTCAATGATGAGCGGAGAATCGACTTCTACGTAGTGGGAGCATCAACTGGTGGATCAAGTCATCCGGGTGAGTCGTTTCCATTTTTCCCCGATTCGTCGTGTCCTCGTTGATATTCATTTTAAAACATGATATCGCGATTGATCGTGAAATTTTAAGTCAAGGTTTTGACGTACCGTTACACAAAATAGCCTCGCTATGTGTAAGACAAATAATTAATGCCTGTAATAAAACCGCAGAAAACGAGATCGATGTTAATGAAGTTGACAATGATGTACGTGGTAGCGATAAAGGTTGATAAATCTTTCTTTTCGAAGATTCAAAGATTCATTCGTTACGGGTTCCCTACGTACTCGCGTAAATACAGGCCCGTTAGAAGTACAATTAATTGATCCTAACATCGCCGTACAGGGAGTTCTAATAGACTTCGCGAGCGCAGGGTAGTACGTGAGAGAATAAGCGAATTAATTACAGCCAAAAATCATAATGCCTAGTAATTCACCGTTCGCGAGCCCTATGTTACTCGAAGAGACGAACGATGATTCAGATAGATTGTACGTAGATTTTCGAGAACTAAATAAAGATACGGTCGCGGATCGGTATCCTCTACCCCTTGTGACGGATCAAGTTGCGGGATTGCAAAAGCGAGATATTTCGTTAGTCTGGACATGTCCAGCGGATTTCGCTAAATCCCTATTCATCTAAATTTTAGGAAATAGGCAGTATTGTTTACCCTCGATGGACAATTTGGGCAATAAGTTGTTATTTTCTTCAAATTCTTTTGTGCCTTTGTTCGGTCCAGTCGACGTCTTTTGTTTGCATGGCATGGTTGCATGCGCGTCTAGTGTTTCCTCCGGAATCGTTTTCCGAGCGGCGATATTGTGCTGACTCCGTCGAAGGCGGGAATTCTTGCGCTTTTGGCCGGCCCTAATAATTTTACAACTGGTATTTGCCTAGATATTCTAATTTCTTCCTTGCTGCAATTTTTCTACCGTCGGGGCGTGTGCCACGGAAATCCCCAGAGGTAGTCGCATGCCGGATCTTCTGTACCATTGGATCCTTTTCTAATTGTGGTGACATGGGAGGCCATTTGGTCGGAGTGATCTGTACCATACTTTTCTTCATTGTATTCAGCGGCGGCTGGTGATTTTAATGTCGCGAACAAGCGAAGCAAGAGATCATTCTTGAGATTTCTTTGAAAATACGTATGGCAGCCAACGTGCCTTTCGTACGTTGTTGTTTACTTTGATGATGTTCTAGTTGTTGCCGACTCCATAGATCAAGCTCTGGGAAGGTTGTACACCGGATCGAATACCCTCGTAAATGCCGGATTTTCTTCTAGTTTTTCTAAATGCTCTTTTCTAAACATATCGGTGCTCTATTTTGGACGTGTAATTCATAACAGAGAGGTTCGCCCCGATCTGGGTAGGATGCAAGCCTCGAGTTCTTTACCTGTACCAGCGACCGTCGCACAGTATGGACAGTTCATGGGTTTAGTTTCTTACGTCCAAAAATACGTCTCTAAATTTTCACAGGTAATGAAACCCCTATGCACACTTACTTCCGGTAACAAAACATAGCTTGGACAGATAAGCGCAGGAAGATGAGGCGAAGGGTGGTTTCTGTCCTGACTGATGCTTTGGTGTTAACGATGTTTGACCCTAATTACCCGGTGGGATTGCATACCGACGCTAGTTTGGATGTATATGGGGTTACTTTGATGCGTAAGGTTGAGGGTAAAAATAGGGTGGTGGAATATTGTAGTGAAGGACCTAGCCCTGCGGAATCTAGGTATTTTTCAGATGAACTGGAGACGTTAGCAGCCGTTACACGCTGTTAAACATTTCCGCTACTATTTACATGGACGAGAATTTCTTGTTGTTGCTTATTGCAATTCCATGAAGGCATCTGGTAGTGGGGTGAATTTGAATGACAGGGTTCATAGATGGCCAGTCCCAACGAAGATTTATCGAACGCCCATAACTCTATCCCTGACGCTTCTCCGACATATATGTCGGATCACGATTCGAATTTTGGGCGCGCGACGACTCTTCATGTGGACTAGCCATCGTTTCACAATGCTGAGATTTTATTTACACGTATATACAGGTCTATCACTAAGCTTAACAAATAATAAGTACAACTAATAATAAGTCTAACAAACACTAAGCCTAATGAATAATACGATCTACGAATAATTAAATTAAATAATACTATTAGCAATGTTTGAGTTCAAACGAATCCGCGGTCACCGGGATAACTCCTTACTAAGCGAAACTAACTTAGACGCAAATGCGATCGTCGAAAATGCTCGATGTGTCACTCTCCAAGGCAATCGCAAGAATGCCAGCCTCGTGGAGATTTTTTCTCCCTGTACGATTGCATTTTGTTTTCTATACCCGTTTGGAAGCATCGAGAAGGTTCCAAACGCCGTTGCTAGGCACACTCGTTGGAAGCATCGAGAAAGTTCCAAACGCCGTTGCTAGGCAGTTTCTGCCTGAAGTTTTGATTACTAATACAATGTATGTCCCATTGCATCGGCACCTCCGAGGCAACATCACACGTGGCTAGGCCCGCTCTCGAGGCCGCATGTCGCCACAACCACATTTCTCGGAAAACACATACAACCACTCCAGACCTCCGTTAGATAAAACATCCATCCCGTGACCGTGGCTACGTTCAGCGACCGATTGTCACCTCGAACCCAATCTCGCTTATTACAAATCTTAAGCAATTACAACTATAATAAAATCTAGGCTAAGGTACTAGAGGATGTTCCCAAAATTTCCAAGGAAAGGCTTCGGCTTTCCTTTCATCTCCGACACGGCCATCCTGACTATCACACGTCCTCGGGTGTACCTTCGTCAACAAAACAAAAGGAAACAAGATTAGTATCATTGTGATTAGCATTCAAAGTGCCAGTTGCATTCTGCGTGCATTCAGTCGGGTCGTAAAGACATGACGGACCATTCTCGATTTCACACCCAAATGGGTCTCATCCTTCGAATCGCACATACTCTCAAAGTTCGTTACATAACCAGCTTCGTAACACGATCGCTGTCAACACTAGACCGCCTCCAGCCTCGTGACATTGTCACTGTCGGTACTAGACCAGCTCCAGCTTCGTGACATCGTCGCTGTCGGTACTAGACCAGCTCCAAATCCGTGACATTGTCGCTGTCGGTACTAGGCCAGCTCCAACCTCGTGACATTGTCGCTGTCGGTACTAAACCGGCTCCCAGCTTCGTGACATCGTCACTTCCAGTGCCTGACCGCACTGAACTCCATCCCATGGCCGCTCCTGGGCTCATATAATTCTACGATCCTCTGGGATCGGGGTACTCACGTCGCCATGGTCACTGTTCTCGTCATCACAACAGACATCTAACTCCGCAGGAATGCAACTATCCGGCATTTTCCTTAACCTGTCATGACAGTATTTGTATGACCTTTTCCCATGCAGTGTTTTCAAGGTATATCGGTCTCCTTCCAGGACCTCCGATATCACAAACGGACCGCTGAATTTTGGATCCAATTTTGTCTGGTTCCTTTCTTCATTTTGACGTAGTACCAAATCACCGAGATTAAACCTAACTACTTTAGCTTTGGTTTTATCGAATCTCTCTTTGTCATACCTAGCACTAGTTTCCATCTCTTTTATTGCCTGTTGTCTTACACTGGAGATATCTATTTCTTTTTCCTCGATGTTATCAGGTAGTAATAAGTCATACGGTCTTGCTGCTCTACCAATCAATAACTCTAAAGGACTCGATTTGGTTACGCGGTTGATGGTGCAATTCAAAGCCAATTGCATCTCCCCCGATCGCGTCTTGCCATGAACGCCCGGTCGTTTCTACCGTTGTGAACATATTTTTTAACGTGCTCATAACACGTTCTACTTGCCCATTGGCCCTACTTGCACCGGTCGCGATCAAATGAACTTTGATTTGTTTGCTTGCACAGAATTCTTGAAATTCCCGGCCCGTGAAACATCTACCCTGATCTGCTATTATCCGACAGGGACTACCGAACAAAAACACGGCGGACTTAAGTGCCTTGATAACGCTAAGCGAATCCAATTTGCGTGTGTGATGTAAGTGCACGAATTTCGTAAAGGCATCGATCAAGACGACGACATACTCTTTCGAGTCATTCTTGCCACTCAGCTTGCCCGTTATGTCCATGTGCACCGTATGCCACGGTATGCCGGTCTTAGGTATAGGATGCAGTTCAGCCTGTATTTTACCTGAACTAGCCTTCGAAACTCTACAAGCATGGCAGTTCTCGACAAATTTGCGAACATACTTCGCCATTCCCTCGAACCAATAATACTCATAGAGCTTCTCGAGCGTTTTATCCCATCCTAAGTGCATAATTGACTGATGCACATGGTTGATGACGGACCATCTAAAACCTCTCGGAACAATGGGTAAGCAAAGGGTTCTGCCCTTTCGTTGTATTTTACGGTAAAGTGTACCGGATCGCACTTCGTAGGTATTCGCGATATCTTCCGCGAGCTCTTCGTTCTGTAATTTATTAACGATTTCGGAGATTTGCGGATCGCGACGTTGTTCCGCTAATAGCCAATCTTCGGAGATCTCGGCCAGATTAATCTCTTTCTCTGCGACCTTGTCTATCATACGGCGATTCAAGTCTACGGGGTTTCGCGAAAAGAAATCTACGTGGGCCATTCGTTTACCCTCTCGATACATGATGTCAAAATCGAATGTTTGCAAATAAGCCCACCACCTATAAACCCGGTCGTTTAAGTTTACTTTGTTGCTGGAGGCTTTCAAAGAATTACAGTCGGTAACTACTAAGAATTTCCGTCCATGTAAGTAGTGTCGGAAATGCTTGACGGCGCTTACTACTGCTAGTGTCTCCAGTTCGTACGAATGATACCTAGATTCCGCGGGACTGGTCCTTTTACTATAATATTCGATGACTCTGTTTTCCTTTTCGACTTTATGCATTAAAATAGCTCCATACCCCTCCGAACTAGCGTCGGTATGTAGCTCTATAGGACGATTGGGATCAAATATCATTAACACCGGCGCGTCGGTCAGAACGGAAATTATCCGTTGTCTTATCTTTTCGTGCCTGTCCGTCCAAGTTATGTGCTTGTTACTAGAAGTGAGTGCGTAGAAGGGTTTCATCACTTGTGAAAATTTAGGAATAAATTTTCGGAAGTAAGAGGCCAAACCTATGAACTGCCTAAGCTGTGTGACGGTCGACGGTGCAGGTAAAGAATTCAAAGCTTGTATTTTTCCCGGGTTTGGACGAACTTCTCCGTTACGAATTACATATCCCAAATAAAGTACCGACGTCTTCAGAAAAGAACATTTAGCGAAATTGAAAGAAAACGAGCGTTTACGAGAGTGTTTAGTACAGTGTGCAACCTTTCTAGAGCTTGATCTATTGAGTCGGCGATTATTAGAACGTCGTCCAAATAAACAACGACATACGAATAAGCGAGGTCGCCTAAGGCCTTGAAAATGGCTCTCTGGAAAACGGCTGGTGCATTTTTTCAACCCAAACGGCATCGTCACGTATTCGTATTGACCGTCGGGGGTAACGAACGCAGTATATTCCGTCGAGTTAGGATGAATGGGAATCTGGTGAAATCCGCTAGCCATGTCCAGGCTAATGAAGTATCTCGCACTCTGCAATCTCGCGATTTGATCAGCAATAAGGGGTAAGGGATACCGATCCGTGACCGTATTTTTATTCAGCGTTCGAAAGTCTACACACAATCTGTCTGAGCCGTCCTTCTTCTTCACGAGTATCATAGGGCTCGCGAACGGCGAATTACTAGGTTTTACTATTTGTGCTTTAATTAATTCGTCTATTCTCTCGCGTACTATTCTTCGCTCTTCCTCGCTAAGCCTGTAAGGGCTTCTCTGCACGGTGACGTTGGGATCAATTAGCCGTATTTCCAACTGGCCCGTACTGACGCGAGTACGCGGGAAACCCGTAATGAATGATTCTTTAAATTTTTCGAGAACAGCGATTAATCGATCTTTATCGTTACCGATCACATCAGTGTCAACCTCGTTAATGTTGACCGCATCTTCCGCGACTTTACCACAAGCGTTAACGACCATTGTTTTACAAATAACGAGGCTATTTTGCGTGATATTTACGTCGAATCCCTGGCTCAAAATCTCACGACCAATCATGATGTCGTATTTTAGGTAATCGTCAGCAAGGACATGAAAAACTATCTCCAGTGTCAGACCGTTAATACAAACAGTGGACAAAATCTGAAGTGTACTCTTAATACAAGTATTCCCGATCCCCCGCATCACTACCACATCGGTTATTCTTTTACCCGAAAATTTCGAGGCTAGGGACTCTTTGATTAACGAACACTCGGCCCCAGAATCAAGGTAAAATGGATACGACTCACCCAGATGGCTTAATCTACCAGCCGGAGCTTCCACTACACAGGAGTCGATCCGGCGTTCGTCAATGGAATCGTAGTTTCTTTTCCGCGATGATGGGCAATTAGGCGCAATATGTCCCTCCTCGTGGCATTTGAAGCAGGTCACCTTCGACGATGCGGCTGGTCGTTTTTCCTTCGGGTTTCGTATATCCTGCTCCTTCCCCGTTTGTGTTTGCAGGCGACACTCCGTTCTCCTATGTCCGTGAGCACCACAGCGGTAGCACTTAATCCGAGGAACTGATAGCCTGCTTCGTTTAGCTTCAGGTTCCGTTAGTGAATTTCTTGGCGAAAATGTCGGCTGATCGTTGCAAGGGAGAATCCTCATTTCATCATGAAATTGGTCCTCCGTCCTGATATTATTCGCGAGCGTTAGTCGCCGAAAGCGTCGATCTTGTGAACTCAGTATATAAAGGGCGAGGGCATTGATCACTTCGGGCATCGTTAGATCTTGCAACTTCATCTGCAGCATGGAGCGGAGGCGACTACCGTACGCTCCCGGGGATTCAGTCTCCGACGGTCGTTCTCTGGATATCCTTATTATCGCCGAAGCGGCTGTCTCTCTGCCACCAAAACGCGAAAGAAATTGTTCCTTAAACGTTGGCCAGGTAAGCTTTCCACCGCGCACCATTTGTGAAAGCCAATGCGCAGCAGAACCCCTTAGGGCGCGATTTAGAGCGGAAAGTAACGCTCTATCTTGCATCGGGTGGTCTTTCAAAATCAAATCAGCATGAGAGCACCACGCGGATGGATCGGCGCCGAAAAATTAGTCTATACATTTATTGTTAATATTGTTATCATTATTGTTAAAATGACAATAGCATTACTTGTGTGAATGTATATATATATATATATGTATATTTATATTGTGTGTGACTAATGTTTTGTAATGTTTCCGATAGTGTTATATACTGTTCAGAGTAGTTTATTTTATAGTGTTCAATAATATAAAGCACACACAAACGTGTATTTATATATATATCACACATGTAAAGTGGAGTGAAAAGAGCGCTTAAACGTCGAAATATCTCAAACGGGATGGAAATGATGGTTTGTTTTGGTCAAAATCGACGAAATCATCGCGATTTGCGAGCTGTTGGGCTTGTTTCGACGCTGAAACGTGTGTGCGTTACATTTGCCGCGTAAAGTGGAGTGAAAACAGCGTTTAAACGTCGAAATATCTCAAACGGGATCGAAATGACGGCCAGTTTTCGTCAAAATCGACGAAATCATCGCGATTTGCGAGCTGTTGGGCTTGTCTCGACGCTGAAACCGGCTTGCATTACACTTAGCGCGTAAAGTGGAGTGAAAAGAGCGCATAAACGTCGAAATATCTCAAACGGAATGGAAATGACGGTCAGTTTTGTCAAAATCGTCGAAATCATCGCGATTTGCGAGCTGTTGGGCTTGTTTCGACGACGAAAAATGTGTGTGCATTACATTTGGCGCGTAAAGTGGAGTGAAAAGAGCGCATAAACGTCGAAATATCTCAAACGGAATGGAAATGACGGTCAGTTTTGTCAAAATCGTCGAAATCATCGCGATTTGCGAGCTGTTGGGCTTGTTTCGACGCTGAAACGTGTGTGCGTTACATTTAGAGCGTAAAGTGGAGTGAAAAGTGCGCTTAAACGTCGAAATACCTCAAACGGCATGGAAATGATGGTTTGTTTTCGTCAAAATCGACGAAATCATCGCGATTTGCGAGCCGTTGGACTTGTTTCGACGACGAAAAATGTGTGTGCATTACATTTGGCGCGTAAAGTGGAGTGAAAAGAGCGCATAAACGTCGAAATATCTCAAACGGGATGGAAATGACGGTCAGTTTTGTCAAAATCGTCGAAATCATCGCGATTTGCGAGCTGTTGGGCTTGTTTCGACGCTGAAACGTGTGTGCGTTACATTTGGCGCGTAAAGTGGAGTGAAAAGAGCGCTTAAACATCGAAATACCTCAAACGGCATGGAAATGATGGTTTGTTTTCGTCAAAATCGACGAAATCATCGCGATTTGCGAGCTGTTGGGCTTGTTTCGACGCTGAAATGTGTGCGCATTACATTTGGCGCGTAAAGTGGATTGAAAAGAGCGCTTAAACGTCGAAATATCTCAAACGGGATGGAAACGACGGCCAGTTTTCGTCAAAATCGACGAAATCATCGCGACTTGCGAGCTGTTGGGCTTGTTTCGACGCTGAAACCGGCGTGCATTACATTGGCGCGTAAAGTGGATTGAAAAGAGCGCATAAACGTCGAAATATCTCAAACGGTATGGAAATGACGGTCCGTTTTCGTCAAAATCGACGAAATCATCGCGATTTGCGATCTGTTGGGCTTGTTTCGACGCTGAAACCGGCGTGCATTACATTTGGCGAGTAAAGTAGAGTGAAAAGAGCGCTTAAACGTCGAAATATCTCAAACGGGATGGAAATGACGGTCAGTTTTGTCAAAATCGACGAAATCATCGCGATTTGCGAGCTGTTGGGCTTGTTTCGACGCTGAAACGTGTGTGCATTACATTTGGCGCGTAAAGTGGATTGAAAAGAGCGTTTAAACGTCGAAATATCTCAAACGGGATGGAAACGACGGCCAGTTTTCGTCAAAATCGGCGAAATCATCGCGATTTGCGAGCTGTTGGGCTTGTTTCGACGCTGAAACCGGCGTGCATTACATTTGGCGCGTAAAGTGAATTGAAAAGAGCGCATAAACGTCGAAATATCTCAAACGGTATGGAAATGACGGTCAGTTTTCGTCAAAGTCGACGAAGTTATCGCGATTTGCGAGCTGCTCGGTGTCACGTCCCGCGCTCCGCACATGCCGTAACGAAAAACAGAAAATCTACAAACAACGCGAGTGACAGTTCGAACAGTCCAAAACAAACGCACGGTACAACAAAAAAAGAAATTCTTTGATAAAAGATTAATTAAACGTAGTTATATATGTCGGAGATGAGAGGACACCGTAGCATTTGGAATTCTGCATAGTCCCACAATATTGTAATATAGAGTTTACTATAGCTGTAATTAAACAATTGTAGTCATTCAATCCGATTGTAATTATTCGCGAGTTGTGATGATGAGCTTAGGCTCGGGGCGACAGCCAGTCGCCGAACGTAGCCGCGGTCACGGGATAAACGCTTTGTCTAACAAAGGTAATGGAGTAATTCTATAGCTCTCCTTAAAAGAAATATTTGTGGCGGCACGCGACAGTAAACATTTCAACGGTTTCTGTCCCCTGGCTCACCACACGCAGACCCTATTCATCGAGTAAGATGATTGCCAGATGTCGATGCGTCTTCACAGTACATGTTCAGCTAGCCCGAGGGCCCGTTATAAATCTTAAGATCTAGTTACCTAAAGTCCTTCAAATAGACAAACAGTCTTTGTCCCAACTACGGGAAGATCGAGGAGACATATTTTTCAACGAACGACGCCTCCCACCAGCAACTTTTCCTCGAGGGCGGCTAACGTCTTTTTCTAACCACCGATATGGAGATTGACCAATTAGCAGCAACGCCAATTTCCCTTACTTTCTGAACGAAGGCTTCTCTCGACGTATCCGATGATCTCGTGTCCTTAGACACACCCCGTATAGTTTTCCTCTGTGGCATCATTGGGACGGGAAAGTCATTCTAT
The DNA here is from genome assembly GCA_019677175.1 of Bombus sylvicola. NCBI lineage: Eukaryota > Metazoa > Arthropoda > Insecta > Hymenoptera > Apidae > Bombus > Bombus sylvicola. The sequence goes on along the minus strand of JACSOB010000179.1, from coordinate 12,241 downwards.
CCCGCGATCTCATCGACGAAAAGAGTAACCCCCTACGACCAGTGAATATTACGCGTCCGACTTAGATTTTGCGAGCACGTTCATCTATCATCCCGTCGACCGCGGATTCGTTATTGAACCTAAGATCATTGTCATTAGTCTCTCGAGTATCTAATTACCACGGTTACTTGTCCAGTTCTATGATAATCGTATTTGCACTAGTCGAAGTCTTCTCTATTGCATAACGACACGTGTAACCCAAACGAAGACTCGTTTCACGCCCCTAACCCTGATTCTAATGCAAACCCGACATATATTATATTATATACAGAGATACAATATTCGTACACAGGAACAGATCCGAACGAAACTTATATATGAAAATATATTAACTGTTTTTGTATGTATGCACAGAACGAGTGTGGTACTCATCAACCCTAATCTAGAAAACCCGGACGAACCTGAGACCGAATTCGACTTGGAGGGGCTTGAGTTCTGCTACTGTGCTCGATTGATACGCTTTGTTTACCAATACTATGCCACCTATATTTGCCAAGAATGCTTCGACAACCTGGACCCAGAAGAACAGGACGAATGTGAAGTTCCGCCTACTCACGTCCTATGCGGAGAGCCTGCTTTAATACAGATATCATACTGCGGTACGTGCGAGATACCCTTAGCGGAACTGCGACCCGCCATTTCATGCTTCCGATGCATGATAGTCTTCAATAACATTCAGCCACTCGAAAGAGAATTTTTAAGTCGGGGAATGATGCTCCGCACCGTGGAGTTATGAAGTATTTATATGATATGCACAAAGGCGAATAATCATACTATCCATCTGTAAATAAACAACATCTGTAATTATACACATAATTTTTGTTCATGTTTACCAATATATACACACGCATGTTGCAAATATCACCTACTTTACAACATGCGCGTGTATATATATGAAAATTATGTGTATAACTCTAGTTCTTCGAGAGGTCGAGTTCTTTACCTGAACCAGCGACCGTCGCACAGTATAGACAGTTCATGGGTTTAGTTTCTTACGTCCAAAAATACGTCTCTAAATTTTCACAGGTAATGAAACCCCTATGCACACTTACTTCCGGTAACAAACACATAACTTGGACAGATAAGCGCAGGAAGATGAGGCGAAGGGTGGTTTCTGTCCTGACTGATGCTTTGGTGTTAACGATGTTTGACCCTAATTACCCGGTGGGATTGCATACCGACGCTAGTTTGGATGTATATGGGGTTACTTTGATGCGTAAGGTTGAGGGTAAAAATAGGGTGATGGAATATTGTAGTGAAGGACCTAGCCCTGCGGAATCTAGGTATTTTTCAGATGAACTGGAGACGTTAGCAGCCATTACACGCTGTTAAACATTTCCGCTAATATTTACATGGACGGGAATTTCTTGTTGTTGCTTATTGTAATTCCTTGAAGGCATCTGGTAGTGGGGTGAATTTGAATGACAGGGTTCATAGATGGTGGACTTACTTGCGAACTTTTTACTTTCGACTATGTATCAAGTGGGGTAAAACGAACGGCCCACGTGGATTTCTTCTCGCGAAACCCCGTAGACTTGGATCACCGTACGATCAATAAAGTCGTAGAGAAGGAAATCAATCCGACCGAAGTCCCCGAAGATTGGCTATTAGCGGTACAACATCGCGAGCTCCAAATTTCTGAGATCGTCGGTAAATGGCGGAACGAGGAGCTCGCGGAATATGTTGCGGATACGTATGAATTACGGTCCGGTACTCTTCATCGTGAAGTACAGAGAGAGGCAGAACTCTCTGCCTGCCATTGTCTCAGGAGGTTTTAGGTGGTCCGTTATTAACCGTGTACATCAGTCAATTGTGCACTTAGGTTAGGATAAAACGCTTGAGAAACTGTACGAGTATTACTGGTTCGAAGGAATGGCGAAATATGTTCGTAAATTCGTAGAGAACTGTCGTGCTTGTCGAGTTTCGAAGGCTAGTTCAGGTAAAATACAAGCTGAATTACATCCTATACCTAAGACCAGCACACCTTGGCATACAGTTCACGTGGACATAACGGGAAAACTAAACGGGAAAAGTGATTCGAAGGAATATGTCATTGCTTTGGTCGACGTCTTCACTAAATTCGTATATCTGCATCATACTCGTAAAATAGATTCCCTTAGTACCGTTGAAGCACTAATACAAAGTATGCTATATTTTATTCGGCAGTCCTTGCCGGATAATAGCGGATCAAGAGAGGTGTCCTACGGGTAAAGAGTTCCAAGATTTCTGTCAAGGTAAACACTAAACTCTACTTAATCTCAACCGGTGCGAGTAGGACTAACGGACAGGTAGAGCATATCACGGCTACGTTGAAAATTATGTTCACAATCATAGAAACGACCGGGCTAGAACGCGATTGGCGAGGTGCAGTTGGCTTTGAATTGCACCACCAACCGCGTGACTAAATCGAGTCCATTGGGACTGTTAATCGGTAGAACAGCAAAGACCTTACGACATGTTGATACCCGATAATACCGAAGACAGATATTCAGATATCTCCGATGTAAGACAGCAGGCAATAGAGAATATAGAAATTAGTGCTAGGTACGATAAAGGTGGATTTGACAAAACTAAAGCTAAAGTAGTTAGGTTTAATCTTGGTGATTTTGTATTAAGCAAAAACGAGGAAATAAAATCAAACTAAATTACATCCAAAATTTAAGGGCCCGGTTGTAATAACAGAAATTTTGGAAGGGGATATGTATGTTTTGAAAACAGCAGATGGTAAACGATCCTATAAATACAATCATGATAGGTTGAGGAAAATGCCGAATAGTCGTATCCCTGCTGAATTGGACGTCTGTAGCGATGGCGAGAACAGTGACCATGGCGATATGAGTACCTCGATCTCGGAGGACCACAAGCACGACGATAATAACGCCTAGCAGAGTAATGTAGGAAAGGTCAGTGAGCCTGTGCAATGGGTTAAATGTACCATTGGGTGGAGCCTGTGCAATGGGTAAATGTACCATTGGGTGTAGACTGTGCAATGGGTTAAATGTACCATTGGGTGTAGACTGTGCAATGGGTTAAATGTACCATTGGGTGTAGACTGTGCAATGGGTTAAATGTACCATTGGGTGTGCAGCGTGTATGTGCGCAATGGGTAAATGTACCATTGGGTGTAGGCTGTGCAATGGGTTAAATGTACCATTGGGTGATAATGTAAGAAAGGTCAGGAAGGCCGAGCAATGGGTTAAATGCACCATTGGGCGATAATGTAATAAAACTTTGGGCGGTCGTGCCATCCAGTAAACGAGATTCACTTGGGTGCGAAATCGAAAATGGTCCATCACGTCATTGCGACCAGATTAACAACCTGCAGGATGCAACTAGCATTTTGAATACCAATCATGATGTCATTAATTTGTTCTTCTTATCCCTTTCATTACCAAATCTCTGAACAAAATTAGTGTTAAACCGACCCCTTGATTTAGTTAAGTTGTAAATAATGTTATTTGTACCGAATCTAATATTGGAAAAACTCAATATTTTAGTTTCACACGGGGACGTGTGATAGTCAGGATGCCCGTGTCGGAGATGAAAGGACACCGTAGCATTTGGAATTCTGCATAGTCCCACAATATTGTAATATAGAGTTTACAATAGCTGTAATTAAACAATTGTAGTCATTCAATCCGATTGTAATTATTCGCGAGTTGTGATGATGAGCTTGGGCTCGGGGCGACAGCCAGTCGCCGAACGTAGCCGCGGTCACGGGATGAACGCTTTGTCTAACAAAGGCACGGAGTAATTCTATAGCTCTCTCTAAAAAGGAAATAGTTGTAACACTCGGCAGTAAACATTCCATCGGTCTCTGTCCCGTAGCGCGCCACACGCAGACCCTATTCTTCGAATAAGATGATTGCCAGATGTCGATGCGTCTTCGCAGTACACGTTCAGCTAGCCTGAGGGCCCGTTATAAACACTAAGATCTAGTTACCTAAAGTCCTTCAAATAGACAAACAGTCTTTGTCCCAACTACGGGAAGATAGAGGAGACATATTTTCCAACGAACGACGCCTCCCACCAGCAACTTTCCCTCGAGGGCGGCTAACGTCTTTTTCTAACCACCGATATAGAGATTGACCAATTAGCAGCTACGCCAATTTCCCTTACTTTCTGAACGAAGGTTGTTTTCGACGAATCCGATGATTTCGTGTCCTCGGACACACCCCATCATAGTTTTCCTCTGCAGCATCATCGCGACGGAGAGGCATTCTCTCGTGAGGTCGTATTGGCGAGTCACTGAGTATCTGTACGCTCGGTGGATATTCCACGTTTTAACAGAGAGTCCGACTTAGATATTGTGAGCATGTTCATCCATCATCCCGTTGACCGCAGATTCGTTATTGAACCTAAGTTCATTGTCATTAGCTTCTCGAGTACCTGATTACCACGGTTACTTGTCTAATTCTATAATAATCGTATTTGCACTGGTCGATGTCTTCTCTATTGCATAACGACAACGTGTAATCCGAACGAAGATTCGTTTCACGCCCCTAACTCTACTTCTAAGGTAAACCCGACATATATGTATATATATTAATGTGAGAGGAGGTAGAACAGGAATTTTCGCGTTAATGGATTGGATAAGAATGTGAATTTTCTCGTTGTTCGATACACATTTATTTTTGCGTTTGCCTTCTTCTTCTCTTTTAATTTCGCTATAGTAATATGTCCAAAGCTCAGTTCGTTTACTACGATAGTTTCTGTTGTCACGATTTTCTTGCCTTTCGAATTTAATTATCGAGGGTGATTTTAACGATCCTTTCGTTAAGGTTTAAAACGATGATTTATCTTCGACCCGTTCGCGAGAATAAAACAAGATCGATGATAGATAATTCTAATTTAATTCTTGATTGCAACGAAGTTGTCAGAGAAGAAAGGAGTTCCCAAAGTTCAATTTCTTACCTTGGTACGAAAGTGCTGTCTGGTGCCATTTCTCAGCCTGCTCCAGTGGTCGTCGGTGTTTATCGCTGGGTTTATTACTCGAACTCAGATATAATTTATTATCGAATTTCTATTTTATTAATGTTGAAGTGGTTACCACTTCTAAGAAAACTCTACATCTGGTCTTTTTTAGTTTTCTCAAGCACTGAAGCCATCGACAGCGCGTAGACAAAAGACTGCGACGAAGTCACGCCATAAACAGTAGACAGGCGACGTTGGCTTCGGGGTTTTCAGTTATTGGGCAACACAGCTAGCGTGCGGATCTGGACCAGTTCAAATTGTATTCTTACTTATAATTACACCTCTATTTAAATATATTTTCTGCCTTACAATTTATCCACGTGTTTTCTCTGTTTACACACCGAATAACCTCAACAGGTTATGGGCCCAGGGCTGTAAATTGCAAGGTAGCAACGTGAAGTGAATAAATTGTTAAAGTGTTGTGCTTAGTAAAATAAGGGATAGTGCTAAAATGGAATCAGCAAGTGCGAAGGTCGAGATGTTACGCGGCGAAGAAAATTGGCTCCAGTGGCGTTTTGTTATGCGTACACTTTTGGAGGAAGATGACGACCTGATCAACGTGTGTGAAGAGAATCTGTGTCATCCAGGTAACAGCGCGGAGAAAGAAATCGCTCGTGAAAGATTTTTGAAAGCAGATCGATTAGCGAGAAAATTAATCATGACCTCAGTAGGAAAGAAACCGTTGGATCTTCTTTTATGTTGCACGACAGCACATGAAATGTGGAAAAAGCTGAATACAGTATATGACATGAAGTCGGATGAGAATTTAAATATGGTCCAGAAGCAGTTCTTCGATTTTAAATGGGAAGAATCTGAAAATGTCTCTTACAACCTATCAAAGTTGGAACTGATAGCGGCAAAGATGAAAGCCCTTGGGAGTGAAATTGGCGAGAAAATGCTGATAACACGCATTTTATCGGTGTTACCAAACAAATTCGAACATTTTCACAGTGCGTGGGATTCCGTGGAAGAAGGAAAGAAGACCTTAGACAGGCTTAGTACCAGGCTGATGACGGAAGAAATTAGATGGAGGAAAGACGACTAGGAAACATCGGTGGCACTGGTAACAAAAGGTAATAATTATAAAAGGGAACAGCAGAAGCAGTCAAGTAAACGTGAATACGAGAAACAAGGACCAAGCTGCTTTAACTGTGGAAAAGTTGGCCATCTAAAGAAGGATTGCTTTAGATGCTTTATATGCAAAAGGAAAGGCCACACCAGCAAAAACTGTTTTACAAATAACAAAAGAAGCAACAGTAGAGACAACCAGGAACCTAGAAACCAAAATCGGGATCACAGCGGAATTGGTCTATTAGGAAGTACCTCAGCGATACAAACGGCAAACCCTGATGTTTGGATAATCGACTCAGGAGCTACGGATCACATGACAGGACGACGCGAATGGTTCAGCGTTTTCGAAGAATTCGATAACACGGTGAAGATAGAGATCGGCGATGGTACGTTCATGGATGCGTGCGGCAAAGGAAAAATCAGAGTAGCGACTTTTGTGGACGGCAAATGGGTAACATGTACAATGAACGATGTTCTATACGTACCAGGTATGAAAAGAAATCTGTTTTCGATCAGATCTGTCGCAAGAAGGGGCATAGATTTTTGTATTTCAAAGGAAGGGACCAATTGTATATTTTTACAAAATCAGAAAATAATAGCAAGAGGTTCTGTTATCGGAAATTTGTATAAAGTAGATATGCGAGTTATCATACCGTCAGTTTGTAATTTTAGCAATAGAGCAGAGTCAAACGCGGACACATTGCAGTTATGGCACGAACGGCTATGTCATCAGAACATCAGACATGTTAAAGAATTCTTAAAGAATTCAAATATGAAAGTCGTAGAGGATAATAACTTTTTCTGTGAAGGTTGCGCGTACGGGAAACATCATAGATCGAGTTTTCACGAGAAAATCAATCGGGCGACTAAACCTCGCGAAATTATTTATGCGGATGTATGTGGACCTATGGAAGTCGAGTCAATAGGCAAGAAACTATATTTTCTGACATTTAAAGATGATTTTTCAAAATTCACAAAGGTTTACTTCTTACGACGTAAGTCAGAAGTAATTGAAAAATTAAAAATCTTTTGCCTAGAAGTTGAAAATCAATTTAAGGATAAAATTAAAGAAATTCATAGTGATGGAGGGAAAGAATTCCAAAATAAAGAAGTCAAGGAATTTTTAAGAAGTCAGGGAATTAGGCACACGATTAACGTCCCATACACTCCTGAACAGAATGGTGTCGCAGAAAGGGAAAATAGAACAATAGTAGAGGCAGGTCGGTCGATGCTATATTCGAAACCAAATCTACCGCTGTTCTTATGGGCCGAAGCCATGAACACAGCAGTACATGTCATAAATAAGACGGGGCCGACAAGACAAGATAAGAAAACACCATATGAACTGTGGTACGGGAAACCGCCGAATTTAGAAAAGTTTAGGGTTTTCGGTACTGAGTGCTTTGCACACATACCTGCGGAGAAAAGAACAAAACTTGACAAAAAGGCTAACAAAGGATATTTGGTAGGCTATTTAGATGACGGACGAGGGTATCGAGTGTACGTGCCAACAGTAAAAAATGTAATATTAAGCCGTGACGTAATATTTAAGCCCGAACTAGAAAATGCGAAATTTGTAAAATTAAGTTTACCGAAAATTGTCGAGCGCGAAGATGTGAGTGCGCAGAGCGATAGAGCATGTACGTATGAAAGTGCCGAGAGTGAACATGAAAAACAACCTCATGGAACTAGCGACAATGTGAGACAATTGAGAGATAGAGATAAGATCAAACGAACCGATTTTTATGGTAACCCAGTAACGTACGTAGCGGAAAAATTACCGGTGGATTTTAACGAAGCGATGAGATCCGAAAAGAAAGAGTTATGGGAAACAGCTATGAATGATGAAATGAAATCGCACCATGAAAATAAGACGTGGATACTTGTAGAAAAACCTAAAGATCAGAAGGTACTTAGCAATAGGTGGGTTTTAACGATAAAGCTAAATCCGGACAACTCGGAACGATACAAAGCGCGACTTGTAATAAAAGGGTGTTCACAGAAAGAAGGCATAGATTATAAGGAAACATACAACATTAGAAAAACAACACAATTAGATTAATGCTCAGTATTGCAGCCAAAAGTAATTTACACCTCGGACAGTTCGACATTAAAACCGCATTCTTATATGGAAGTCTGAAAGAAGATATTTATATGAAACAACCTAAAGGTTATGATGATGGTACAAATCGCGTTTGTAAATTGCTAAAAAGCCTATATGGCTTAAAGCAGTCTCCAAGATGTTGGACGGAACGTTTCACAAAATTTATCTCGAACTTAAAATTTTATCAGAGTAACGCAGATCCTTGTTTTTATATTTATACAGAAGACGACAAATTAATGTTGATGACCATATACGTAGACGATGGACTGGTAGCAGTTTCAGACGAATCTTTAATTGATAAATTTTTCGATGATTTAAATAAAGAATTCAAAATTACGAGTTCGAAAGAAGTAAAGAGTTTTCTTGGACTTGAAATTAATGGATTAGAAGATGGTTCAATATTCATTCATCAGAGTAGGTATATCGAAAACATATTGGAAAAATTTAATATGAATGAGGCAAACACTGTTTCTACACCTATCGAGACTAATTGGAACGAAAGTAACATAGGCGATAATGATTGTAACGCACCATACAGAGAAGCCGTAGGGAACTTAATGTTTTTACAAACCGTAAGTAGGCCAGATATTAGTTTTGCAATAAATATAGCGGCGAGACATTTAGAGAATCCAAACCAGTATCAATGGAAATTAGTCAAACGAATTTTGCGCTACATAAAAGGGACCGCAGACATGAGATTCTTATATACAAAAGCAGGCAGTCTCGAAACCTTTAGCGACGCTGACTATGCAGGCGACAAAGAAACAAGAAAGTCGACATCAGGCGTTGTATGTAAGTATGCGAATGCGGCCATCACATGGCAATGTAAGCGACAACATTGTATAACTCTATCTACGACCGAAGCTGAATATGTCAGTGCAGTCTCAGGAGCGAAAGAAATTATGTGGCTTAAGAAAATATTTCTTGAATGTAAATTAGAGGTCCTTAAGTATATGCTATGTGTAGACAATACTAGTGCCGTGAAGTTAATTAAGAATCCAGAATTCCATCAAAGAAGTAAGCATATTGACGTAAGATATCATTTCTTGCGAGATTTATACAATAGAGGCAAAATTGATATAACGTATGTAACAAGCGAAGAGCAACTGGCAGATATATGTACAAAGGCGTTGCCAAAACCGAGATTTGAATATTTAAGAAAAAAGTTAGGTTTGAAAAGTAAAAAAGATATTAAGAGGTAATTGTTTGTAAACATGTAGAGTTTTTAGGGAGGGTGTCGAAGTGATTATTACTTCTCAAAAAAAAAAGGAAAAACTCTACATGATCTGTTTAGTCTTCTAGTTTTTTTTGTAATAAATTAATTTGTATGGAAAAGAGAAAGGCGGCTGGCAAATGTACTTGTGAAGGCATTGACAAATTAATTTTCAGATATTTACGACAAGAGTTAGAAAAATATTAAGAGATAATTTGTAAATTTGAGATATTTGTTTGTAGGGATGTAGAGTTTTAGGGAGGGTGTTGAAGTTGTTACCACTTCTAAGAAAACTCTACATCTGGGCTTTTTAGTTTTCCCAAGCACTGAAGCCATCGACAGCGCGTAGGCAAAAGACTGCGACGAAGTCACGCCATAAACAGTAGACAGGCGACATTGGCTTCGGGTTTTCAGTTATTAGGTAACACAGCTAGCGTGCGGATCTGGACCAGCTCAAATTGTATTCTTATTTATTACACTTCTATTTAAATATATTTTCTACCTTACAATCTTTCCACGTGTTTTCTCTGTTTACACACCGAATAATCTCAACATATTTAATAAGATATGTTTTGTTTTCTGCGTTGAATACACCGTAATCACTGGTTGCTACAGTGAACAATTGTGAACGAAATAGATCGAAAGTTGATAGAGTTGTTTTATTCCAGACAATTCATTAAATCTTGAGCACGAACGATTATTTCAATTTTGAAACTATACTCTCTGTGAACAATCTGGATGACATAGTGATTTACTCAAGATCTCCTCACGGACACGAAATTAAATTTAACGAGTTAATGGAAATACTAAAGGAAGCCAAATTGCGATTGCAACCCGATAAATGCGAGTTCCTACGACACGAAGTTATTTGGGACACATAATCAGTGAAGATGGTGTAAAACCCGATCCACAGAAGATCGAAGCCGTATCGAAATTTCCACGACCAAGAAAAAGCGAAAAAATATCAAACAGTTTTTGCGACTAGCGGGATACTACAGAAGATTTATACCTAATTTCTCCAAAATTGCAAAACCATTAACACAACTATTGAACAAAGACATCCCCTTTAAATGGTCGGAGAATCAAGAAAATGCATTCAACAATTTAAAAACAGCGCTAATGACAAAACCTGTTCTGCAATATCCGGATCTTTCCAAACCCTTTAACCTTACGACAGACGCCTCAGGTTATGCAATAAGCGGTGTAAACAGGATAATAAAGAAGACGAAACTTCAGCAGAAGATAAGCAGCTCCCGTGTTTCCTCAGGTAGCATCAAAAGGGAATATAAGAAATTAAGACACAACGTAAACAAGACAACCAAGAAAACGAAACCTTAGCTTAAGCTAGCAATTACGATATTCACATTTTGTCACAAGTTCGTTACCATTTTGTCAATTGAAGCGTTTACACCACCACTCTGTCAGTCTGTCTCAATTGAAATCTATAAGTATTAACTACAGTTTGTCTTAATCGGAATCAAGTTAGTAGAAACTTATAAGTATTAACAAGAGCTACCATCTTTCGATAGAAGTGTTTACACCGTCACTCTGCCAGTTATCTCTCGAATAATTGTTTCAAACGAAATTTATAAGTGTTAACTACGAAGATTGCCCAAGCGAAATAAGTGCCAAAGTTCGATTAACCGCCGAATTGTATAACAGAACACGATTGACTCCGCATACATTTAAGGTGAGAATTTTAAAGTTTGTATATTCTCTTCTCTGATAACTTCGCAGTTGTACGATATTTGAAATCGGAATAAAAGTATCCGTCGGCAGTTACAATCAACGAACAAGAATATCAAGCACACGATTAACGCGGATTTTGCCCAGGACATTTTGGATTCACAACGACCGTTCTCTGCATTAACTAGTGATCTGACGCAGCCGAAACGTTGTGCTAATTACGGCGTTTTCAATCATAGAAAACACCTATGGTCTTCGTGTTTCTCTTCCCATTGTTAGCACATATTGCGCATCTTTGGGCGAGAGGGACGAAGATCTGCTTCGCGCGGCCTCCTCGGGGGCGATGGTCTCCCCTAGCGACAAATTAATCGGTTAGGGAAATTTGCATGGTTGGTTCGATCAAGAGGATGCAAGGTGTGCACTGTTAGTAATTCGCGAGAGACCCCGGGGACACTTTTGTCAAACGTCAGGATGACCACCGTGGAATTTTAGTCGGTAAGAGACCGACGCTGCTCTGCTGCTGCCGTGGAGAGGTGGAGTGTCCATGAGGATTTCTCCACGTACAAAAAAAGAAAACAAGCGGAGTGCACCGAGTGCGTCGTCGTCCCACGACATCCCGACATAAAAATTATGCCGAATTCTCCAGCATGTGTTTTAGGCAGTGCAAATTTATTCATTGGAAATGACTCTTTTAATGAGTATCTGGTGAGAGAACCGAATAGGTATCATTATTAAGTTATAGATAAATACAAAATTACATCACAAACAAAGAAATGAACAGAAATAAAGAAATTTTTAGCCCTAGCAGTTCTAACGAGACAAGTAAAAATGAATGCTCTCTACGACTATTGGTCAATTGATCCATGTATGGAAACTCCATTCTTCTCGCAAGTCATAAGCGGAAACAGATTTTTACAAATAACGCAGAGCTGGAATTTTTGCAACAATTCGACGACGAAATGTCATCGTGTTCTTCCTCTTCGACCGTTGTGAACGCGCTCGGCAAGCGATCATACCGGAAGATTACCGGGTCATGGTTGGCCTCACGGAGGGCGAAAGCGTCTAGCGCTGAACTCCAACGGCGCACGTGGTCACCACCTCCGCCGTCGCCTCGACAATGGCCGATCTCTGCCGTCTCTGCATCCGCGACGGTG
>JACSOB010000178.1:0-46432 GCA_019677175.1 Bombus sylvicola | reverse complement strand
TCAGCGCGATTTGCGAGCCGTTGGGCTTGTTTCGACGCTGAAACGTGTGTGCATTACATTTGGCGCGTAAAGTGCAGTGAAAAGAGCGCTTAAACGTAGAAATATCTCAAACGGGATGGAAATGACGGTCAATTTTCGTCAAAATCGACGAAATCAGCGCGATTTGCGAGCCGTTGGGCTTGTATCGACGCTGAAACGTGTGTGCATTACATTTGGCGCGTAAAGTGCAGTGAAAAGAGCGCTTAAACGTCGAAATATCTCAAACGGGATGGAAATGACGGTCAATTTTCGTCAAAATCGACGAAATCATCGCGATTTGCGAGCCGTTGGGCTTGTTTCGACGCTGAAACGTGTGTGCATTACATTTGGCGCGTAAAGTGCAGTGAAAAGAGCGCTTAAACGTCGAAATATCTCAAACGGGATGGAAATGACGGTCAATTTTCGTCAAAATCGACGAAATCATCGCGATTTGCGAGCCGTTGGGCTTGTTTCGACGCTGAAACGTGTGTGCATTACATTTGGCGCGTAAAGTGCAGTGAAAAGGGCGCTTAAACGTCGAAATATCTCAAAAGGGATGGAAATGACGGTCAATTTTCGTCAAAATCGACGAAATCAGCGCGATTTGCGAGCCGTTGGGCTTGTTTCGACGCTGAAACGTGTGTGCATTACATTTGGCGCGTAAAGTGCAGTGAAAAGAGCGCTTAAACGTCGAAATATCTCAAACGGGATGGAAATGACGGTCAATTTTCGTCAAAATCGACGAAATCATCGCGATTTGCGAGCCGTTGGGCTTGTTTCGACGCTGAAACGTGTGTGCATTACATTTGGCGCGTAAAGTGCAGTGAAAAGAGCGCTTAAACGTCGAAATATCTCAAACGGGATGGAAATGACGGTCAATTTTCGTCAAAATCGACGAAATCATCGCGATTTGCGAGCCGTTGGGCTTGTTTCGACGCTGAAACGTGTGTGCATTACATTTGGCGCGTAAAGTGCAGTGAAAAGAGCGCTTAACGTCGAAATATCTCAAAAGGGATGGAAATGACGGTCAATTTTCGTCAAAATCGACGAAATCATCGCGATTTGCGAGCCGTTGGGCTTGTTTCGACGCTGAAACGTGTGTGCATTACATTTGGCGCGTAAAGTGCAGTGAAAAGAGCGCTTAAACGTCGAAATATCTCAAACGGGATGGAAATGACGGCCAATTTTCGTCAAAATCGACGAAATCGTCGCGATTTGCGAGCCGTTGGGCTTGTTTCGACGCTGAAACGTGTGTGCATTACATTTGGCGCGTAAAGTGCAGTGAAAAGAGCGCTTAAACGTCGAAATATCTCAAACGGGATGGAAATGACGGTCAATTTTCGTCAAAATCGACGAAATCAGCGCGATTTGCGAGCCGTTGGGCTTGTTTCGACGCTGAAACCTGTGTGCATTACATTTGGCGCGTAAAGTGCAGTGAAAAGAGCGCTTAAACGTCGAAATATCTCAAACGGGATGGAAATGACGGTCAATTTTCGTCAAAATCGACGAAATCATCGCGATTTGCGAGCCGTTGGGCTTGTTTCGACGCTGAAACGTGTGCATTACATTTGGCGCGTAAAGTGCAGTGAAAAGAGCGCTTAAACGTCGAAATATCTCAAACGGGATGGAAATGACGGTCAATTTTCGTCAAAATCGACGAAATCATCGCGATTTGCGAGCCGTTGGGCTTGTTTCGACGCTGAAACGTGTGTGCATTACATTTGGCGCGTAAAGTGCAGCGAAAAGTGCGCTTAAACGTCGAAATATCTCAAACGGGATGGAAATGACGGTCAATTTTCGTCAAAATCGACGAAATCGTCGCGATTTGCGAGCCGTTGGGCTTGTTTCGACGCTGAAACGTGTGTGCATTACATTTGGCGCGTAAAGTGCAGTGAAAAGAGCGCTTAAACGTCGAAATATCTCAAACGGGATGGAAATGACGGTCAATTTTCGTCAAAATCGACGAAATCATCGCGATTTGCGAGCCGTTGGGCTTGTTTCGACGCTGAAACGTGTGTGCATTACATTTGGCGCGTAAAGTGCAGTGAAAAGAGCGCTTAAACGTAGAAATATCTCAAACGGGATGGAAATGACGGTCAATTTTCGTCAAAATCGACGAAATCGTCGCGATTTGCGAGCCGTTGGGATTGTTTCGACGCTGAAACGTGTGTGCATTGCATTTGGCGCGTAAAGTGCAGTGAAAAGAGCGTTTAAACGTCGAAATATCTCAAACGGGATGGAAATGACGGTCAATTTTCGTCAAAATCGACGAAATCATCGCGATTTGCGAGCTGTTGGGCTTGTTTCGACGCTGAAAGGTGTGTGCATTACATTTGGCGCGTAAAGTGCAGTGAAAAGAGCGCTTAAACGTAGAAATATCTCAAACGGGATGGAAATGACGGTCAATTTTCGTCAAAATCGACGAAATCGTCGCGATTTGCGAGCCGTTGGGATTGTTTCGACGCTGAAACGTGTGTGCATTTCATTTGGCGCGTAAAGTGCAGTGAAAAGAGCGCTTAAACGTCGAAATATCTCAAACGGGATGGAAATGACGGTCAATTTTCGTCAAAATCGACGAAATCATCGCGATTTGCGAGCCGTTGGGCTTGTTTCGACGCTGAAAGGTGTGTGCATTACATTTGGCGCGTAAAGTGCAGTGAAAAGAGCGCTTAAACGTAGAAATATCTCAAACGGGATGGAAATGACGGTCAATTTTCGTCAAAATCGACGAAATCGTCGCGATTTGCGAGCCGTTGGGCTTGTTTCGACGCTGAAACGTGTGCATTACATTTGGCGCGTAAAGTGCAGTGAAAAGAGCGCTTAAACGTCGAAATATCTCAAACGGGATGGAAATGACAGTCAATTTTCGTCAAAATCGACGAAATCATCGCGATTTGCGAGCCGTTGGGCTTGTTTCGACGCTGAAACGTGTGTGCATTACATTTGGCGCGTAAAGTGCAGTGAAAAGAGCGCTTAAACGTCGAAATATCTCAAACGGGATGGAAATGACGGTCAATTTTCGTCAAAATCGACGAAATCATCGCGATTTGCGAGCCGTTGGGCTTGTTTCGACGCTGAAACGTGTGTGCATTACATTTGGCGCGTAAAGTGCAGTGAAAAGAGCGCTTAAACGTCGAAATATCTCAAACGGGATGGAAATGACGGTCAATTTTCGTCAAAATCGACGAAATCATCGCGATTTGCGAGCCGTTGGGCTTGTTTCGACGCTGAAACGTGTGTGCATTACATTTGGCGCGTAAAGTGCAGTGAAAAGAGCGCTTAAACGTCGAAATATCTCAAACGGGATGGAAATGACGGTCAATTTCCGTCAAAATCGACGAAATCATCGCGATTTGCGAGCCGTTGGGCTTGTTTCGACGCTGAAACGTGTGTGCATTACATTTGGCGCGTAAAGTGCAGTGAAAAGAGCGCTTAAACGTCGAAATATCTCAAACGGGATGGAAATGACGGTCAATTTTCGTCAAAATCGACGAAATCATCGCGATTTGCGAGCCGTTGGGCTTGTTTCGACGCTGAAACGTGTGTGCATTACATTTGGCGCGTAAAGTGCAGTGAAAAGAGCGCTTAAACGTCGAAATATCTCAAACGGGATGGAAATGACGGTCAATTTTCGTCAAAATCGACGAAATCATCGCGATTTGCGAGCCGTTGGGCTTGTTTCGACGCTGAAACGTGTGTGCATTACATTTGGCGCGTAAAGTGCAGTGAAAAGAGCGCTTAAAACGTCGAAATATCTCAAACGGGATGGAAATGACGGTCAATTTTCGTCAAAATCGACGAAATCATCGCGATTTGCGAGCCGTTGGGCTTGTTTCGACGCTGAAACGTGTGTGCATTACATTTGGCGCGTAACGTGCAGTGAAAAGAGCGCTTAAACGTCGAAATATCTCAAACGGGATGGAAATGACGGTCAATTTTCGTCAAAATCGACGAAATCAACGCGATTTGCGAGCCGTTGGGCTTATTTCGACGCTGAAACGTGTGTGCATTACATTTTGGCGCGTAAAGTGCAGTGAAAAGAGCGCTGAAACGTCGAGCCCCCCCACCCCCCCCCCCCCAATACCTCAAACGGGATGGAAATGACTGGTCAATTTTCGTCAAAATCGTTCGAAATCATCGCGATTTGCGAGCCGTTGGGCTTATTTCGACGCTGAAACGTGTGTTGCTATTACAATTGGCTCGTAAAGGCAGTGTAACAAACGCCCCCCCCCCCCCCGCCCCCCCCCCCCCCCCCCCCGCCCCCCCCCCCCCCGGGGGGGGGGGGGGGGGGGGGGCCCCCCACCCCCGTCCTTTTTTTCCCCAACCCCCCCCCCCCCCCCCCCGGGTTTCCTTTGGTTTTGTTTTTTTTGTTGGTCGCGACCACATCAGCTCGGTCCTTCTGGGAGAACTATAAGAGCTCGGGAATCAGTCACTCATTCACTCATTCACTCATTAAGTAACTCAGTCAGTCAGGGAGTCAGTCATTCAGTAAATCAGTCAGTCAGTGAGTTAATCATTCAGTAAATCAGTCAGTCAGTGAGTTAATCAGTCAGTAAGTCAGTCAGTCAGTGAGTCAATCAGTCAGTAAGTCAGTCAGTCAGTGAGTCAATCAGTCAGTAAGTCAGTCAGTCAGTGAGTCAATCAGTCAGTAAGTCAGTCAATCAGCAGCTACGATTCGCGCCCACGCTTTCGCCCTGTCATCCCCTGATCTTACTTGTATATTCTAACCGAGGCCAACCGCATCCCGGTTTCTGTTAACTCAATATTCAGTGTATATACAGAGCTATAATAAAACATAACTAGAAATCCGTTACAGCAGTGTGTGCTTCAATTAACCACCTCTATTAGCTTAATCGTAATAGGGGATCGCTCATTTCGCGGTGTCGATTGAACAATCGTAACAGGAATTTACGACTCCTGTTGATGCGCTCCTCCCCGATCGTGTCTCCCCGCGAGTGAACGAACATTTTGGTCCTTCGAGCCGGATTACGTGTCTGTGAAAAGTGCACTTACCAGTGACCACACAGTGCCACGTGATTACATCATAACCAGCATCGGACGCGTTACCACCCCACCTTGAAGAGGCATAATTCGGTGGTTGAAACGCAACCACGCAACCTCCTGCCGCACCTGGACAATCAGCAACACAACGATATTCTACAACTTCACATCGGGAATCACCGATCGTAAATCATAAGTATCACCTTCACTCACAAGGTAATCTCTTTCATTGCATTCTCCTCACAATCTGCTATACAAATGGAGAACGCAGACAAAATTACCTCCTTGCATCGGAGACGAGGCTTTCAAATCGGTCAATTTACCAATCTATCGAAACGACTCGACGACTACGAAAAATCTAAACAACCGAATAAGGCCCATTTAATGGCCTATACGACACTACTCGACGACACGTGGAAACAATATCGATCATTACAAGAGGAATTAGAAGATTTAAGCGAAACAGACGACGCGCGCGTGTCCGAAATAACTGACACATATCACGATCTGGTAGTACGATTACACACTCTCATGGATGACACACCAGCATCGGCGCCGAAATCACTAAGCGGCGAGTCATCCAAGGTTGCCGAGCCGACATCAATTCAACAGCCGGAACCCGTCGATTTGCCTAAAATTCAGCGCTACCCACCTTTTCTGGAGCCTACGAAGATTGGCCGGGGTTCGCGGATCAATTTCGCTCCACGGTCCACGATCACCCCCGCATAGACGACTGCAAGCGGCTGATGTATCTCCGTTCTTGCCTAAAGCAGGGGCAGCTCTAGCGATCGCATCATTAAGCAATGCGGCAGCTAACTACGCAGTCGCCTGGGAGATATTAGAACGAAGGTATAACAGACCAGCCAAAATTGTCGAGAGACACTTGCAGGAGATATTTGACGCAGCCTCCTCATCACGGATAGCAAATCGAGATTTGCAGTCCTACACTACCAAGTTGGAAGCTCATTACAAAGCCTTGGCCGCCATCGGACAACCTACCGCAGATATCCTGCTGCTGTATCTATGTACCGCCAACCTTGACCGGGAAACCGATTTACTATGGAAGGAAAAGGTCATAGAACCTGCAAGAACGACACGCCCACCACGAGGGCAGGCATTTGTCACGTCCCGATCACCGCCACTCTGTCCAATCTGCCGTGGACAACATAAAATTTGGAGCTGCAACACCTTTAAGGACGAAGACGATCGACGAACGGATTCTAGCCGCCGAGGAAATCTCAGCGTGTACGAATTGCCTGCTACCTGGACACAAATTGCAACAATGCACCGCTGGATCCTGCCGCATATGTGAGCAACGCCACCACACGCTCCTACATCGATCAGACGCGTCAATGAGCAACCGAACACCTCCGACAATACTCCAAAGCACAAGGCCCCGATCTGCGCCTGCCAAGAACGCGATGCGGAGGGGTCATCGGGGAGCCCACTTTCCCCATTAACCGCAAGGGTCTTTCATGCTTCCAAGACGCATCTAGAAACGGACGTCACCCGTTTTCGGGAACTCGACGAGGAACCACGGATAACGTACATACCATGGCGAACTCACCCTTTGATGCGGAACCACGCAAGGTACAATCTCCTGCGACGACGGCCGATGGTGGACCTACATTCCACACACAAATCGACCTCATCAAGCAGAGAAACAAGAAGAAAAGAAACAGAACGCTCTCGCACCTGCGAGACCTCCTGTAGATTATCGGGAATATCGAGAAAAGAAAGAACGCGAGCGTTTGGAAGAGAAAAGGCATCAGTTCCAGCATCAGTTGCGCCAAGTCATGTATCGGATATTAATAAACATCATTCTCATCACCACAAACCTGTATCTAGTACAAATGTGCTGAACAAACATCCGTTGCCTCTTGGACAGAAGACACTTCATCATAATCATCGTCATAGACCAGATATAAAAGTTGGACAACCGGTGCCCCAGAGGCACTCGAGTAGTACTCAAGCTAGGGAACCAAATCGCGATCCCAATAGACAGAGGTTACAAAGAGAGTACAATTCGAACACTGGTATAAGTAGCAGTATTGTAGTAGTGGTAGTGCTCTCCATTCTCACAGTCATGTCGTATCGAAGGAACAAACTTTGGATAATTCTATAACCGATTCCGTCACTCACAGATCGGATGTTGGATCATTACAAGAGCCAACGCCTCATGGGAATATACAGGAGAAACTTAGTAATAATAATCATAGTCTGCACAGATTAAGTGGAGTAGAAAGTAAACATCAGGGTCATGATAAAAGAATGTATGATCCAAGGCATAAACCAGTAGAACATAGGAAAGATAGTGAACAAAAGCCATATAAATATCCAGATCCAAGTAGAGTCGATCGACAAAGAAAGTCTGATACGTTGGAGCAGAGGTGTGAAGAGGTTAGAACGCTCATTGAGAAGTCAATACTTCCACCTAAACCGACGCTTGACGTACCATATAGTCAAATACCACCTCAACAGCAAGTTCATCAGGAACAATTTCAACAACAGCAGTTGCAACAGCAGCAACAGCAACTTCAACATGAACAACCACCACAACCTCAACATCAACCATCGATATCTCATTCGATGTCGCTCGCACTAGCAGGAACCCGTTCAAAGTCAGTGTCTGCCTCTGTCATCGGTTACCGAACCAATGATAGCTTCGACCGTAGATATAACTGCTCTGTCTGGCCCCGTACAAACAAATACAGAATCCATTCTCTCTGTACCAACATCGACGACCATAACCGTCGCACCCCCTGTAGAAGAGAAGAGATCGGAGCATCACAAGAGCGAAAAGAAGAAAAGAAGGAGAAGCATAAACACAAAGACAAGGAGAAGAGTAAAGAGAAGCACAAACACAAGCATAAAGACAAGGATAAAGAAAAGCATCGAGAGAAGGACAAGAAAAAAGGAGAAGAGACTGTGCCTGCGGTACCTATCAAAATCACAATTCCTAAAGACAAATTGAATCTGAGCACAGAATCGACAGGAAGCACCGGTGCGAATACAGTGCCAACTGACAAAAACAAATCGCCTACCGCAGACTTCATCCGGAAGTCACCCGTGGCTGCAACGACGCCACCATACTCTCAATGACAGATCACTCCTCAGACCACAGCTACTACTTGCCACATCACGGCGTCGTCAAGGACTCGAACACATCCACAAAACTCCGCGCCGTGTTTGACGAATCTTTATCAAGCACCACCGATGTTCCCTTCAACGACATTTCCTGGCCGAGGTGTTTAACGATACTTCCAGAAGCAAGATCCACGACACTTCCTGGGTCGTGAACTTCCACTGGAAATCGCTCGGCAACGACGAGGAAGACGGCGACCTAGACTACGAGGGAGATAACGAGCCCTCAAGGCAACGTGCCTTCGACCGGCATCGCCAAGTTCGCCCTTAGGACGGGTAGTCAAGGTCCATCCTGGAGCCGATGGCGTAATCCGAACAGCGACCGTGCAAACTTCATCGAACCTCCTGGACCGCGGCATCAAGCGGCTAGTCCCCCTGCCATTTCAATCAGTTTCAGAAGCGCCCGGACAATCGCAGACCTCGAAGGAAGCAGAGCACACCCCCATCGAACCCACAGGCAGAATTTGATCGGTACCCCTCAACGGGGAGGATGTTGCGTCGCATGAAGCGGCGGAGCCCCAACCAACGCTACCTGGCAGCCAGCGGCCCACTTACCTGACTCCGGACCCCTAATAAACTCAAACGGACCTCCGCTATACAAAACCGTTACCTTCTAGCTAAATTGTTTCCAGATGTGCGTCGATCAATCTATTTGTCTAGAAGCATTTCGGTTTATGTCCGGATTAGCAAAATTCTGAGTTTGTTAAGCTTGTAAAAAGGCTCGGAAAAAAGGTAGTCACCTAACGAGAAAACCAATACATGGCCGCTGAAAACGACTGGTTTTTCCCAGCAATAATAGAAAGTCACCCGACACTGGGGAGAAATTCCCTCAGGTCCTGCTTTTAGCGGTTCGCGCTACCAATGCAGTATAAAGCTTTCCTTCTGGGGGAACTATAAGAGCTCGGGAATCAGTCACCCATTCACTCATTCACTCATTATATGGACTCAGTCAGTCGGGAGTCAGTCATTCAGTAAATCAGTCAGTCAGTGAGTTAATCATTCAGTAAAAACGTCAGTCAGTGAGTTAATCAGTCAGTAAGTCAGTCAGTCAGTGAGTCAATCAGTCCGTAAGTCAGTCGTCAGTGAGTCAATCAGTCGCAAGTCAGTCAGTCAGTTGAGTCAATCGTCAGTAAATCAGTCAATCAGCAGCTACGATTCGCGCCCACGCCTTTTCGCCCTGTCATCCCCTGATCTTACTTGTATATTCTAACCGAGGCCAACCGCATCCCGGTTTCTGTTAACTCAATATTCAGTGTATATACAGAGCTATTTTCCCTAAACATAATCTGTCGGTTTGGCTTATTTGTCCACTACTATTAACCATCCTTGCTGAGGTCGCTCGTTTCGCTTGGTTTGTGGTGTCGATTGACCAAACGGAATTTACCACTTCTGTTCCGTTTCCTTTCTCCCCTCTTGTTTCTCCCCCCCGTTAGCCAACCAACAAGCGCTAAACGTCGAAATATCTCAAACGGGATGGAAATGACGGTCAATTTTCGTCAAAATCGACGAAATCATCGCGATTTGCGAGCCGTTGGGCTTGTTTCGACGCTGAAACGTGTGTGTGCATTACATTTGGCGCGTAAAGTGCAGTGAAAAGAGCGCTTAAACGTCGAAATATCTGGGGGGGGGGTTTTGTAAAATCGGCAGAAATCATCGCGATTTGCGAGCCGTTGGGCTTGTTTCGACGCTGAAACGTGTGTGCATTACATTTGGCGCGTAAAGTGCAGTGAAAAGAGCGCTTAAACGTCGAAATATCTCAAACGGGATGGAAATGACGGTCAATTTTCGTCAAAATCGACGAAATCATCGCGATTTGCGAGCCGTTGGGCTTGTTTCGACGCTGAAACGTGTGTGCATTACATTTGGCGCGTAAAGTGCAGTGAAAAGAGCGCTTAAACGTCGAAATATCTCAAACGGGATGGAAATGACGGTCAATTTTCGTCAAAATCGGCAGAAATCATCGCGATTTGCGAGCCGTTGGGCTTGTTTCGACGCTGAAACGTGTGTGCATTACATTTGGCGCGTAAAGTGCAGTGAAAAGAGCGCTTAAACGTCGAAATATCTCAAACGGGATGGAAATGACGGTCAATTTTCGTCAAAATCGACGAAATCATCGCGATTTGCGAGCCGTTGGGCTTGTTTCGACGCTGAAACGTGTGTGCATTACATTTGGCGCGTAAAGTGCAGTGAAAAGAGCGCTTAAACGTCGAAATATCTCAAACGGGATGGAAATGACGGTCAATTTTCGTCAAAATCGACGAAATCATCGCGATTTGCGAGCCGTTGGGCTTGTTTCGACGCTGAAACGTGTGCATTACATTTGGCGCGTAAAGTGCAGTGAAAAGAGCGCTTAAACGTCGAAATATCTCAAACGGGATGGAAATGACGGTCAATTTTCGTCAAAATCGACGAAATCATCGCGATTTGCGAGCCGTTGGGCTTGTTCGACGCTGAAACGTGTGTGCATTACATTTGGCGCGTAAAGTGCAGTGAAAAGAGCGCTTAAACGTCGAAATATCTCAAACGGGATGGAAATGACGGTCAATTTTCGTCAAAATCGACGAAATCATCGCGATTTGCGAGCCGTTGGGCTTGTTTCGACGCTGAAACGTGTGTGTCATTACATTTGGCGCGTAAAGTGCAGTGAAAAGAGCGCTTAAACGTCGAAATATCTCAAACGGGATGGAAATGACGGTCAATTTTCGTCAAAATCGACGAAATCATCGCGATTTGCGAGCCGTTGGGCTTGTTTCGACGCTGAAACGTGTGTGCATTACATTTGGCGCGTAAAGTGCAGTGAAAAGAGCGCTTAAACGTCGAAATATCTCAAACGGGATGGAAATGACGGTCAATTTTCGTCAAAATCGACGAAATCATCGCGATTTGCGAGCCGTTGGGCTTGTTTCGACGCTGAAACGTGTGTGCATTACATTTGGCGCGTAAAGTGCAGTGAAAAGAGCGCTTAAACGTCGAAATATCTCAAACGGGATGGAAATGACGGTCAATTTTCGTCAAAATCGGAAATAAATATCGCGATTTGCGAGCCGTTGGGCTTGTTTCGACGCTGAAACGTGTGTGCGTTACATTTGGCGCGTAAAGTGCAGTGAAAAGAGCGCTTAAACGTCGAAATATCTCAAACGGGATGGAAATGACGGTCAATTTTCGTCAAAATCGACGAAATCATCGCGATTTGCGAGCCGTTGGGCTTGTTTCGACGCTGAAACGTGTGTGCATTACATTTGGCGCGTAAAGTGCAGTGAAAAGAGCGCTTAAACGTCGAAATATCTCAAACGGGATGGAAATGACGGTCAATTTTCGTCAAAATCGACGAAATCATCGCGATTTGCGAGCCGTTGGGCTTGTTTCGACGCTGAAACGTGTGTGCATTACATTTGGCGCGTAAAGTGCAGTGAAAAGAGCGCTTAAACGTCGAAATATCTCAAACGGGATGGAAATGACGGTCAATTTTCGTCAAAATCGACGAAAATCATCGCGATTTGCGAGCCGTTGGGCTTGTTTCGACGCTGAAACGTGTGTGCATTACATTTGGCGCGTAAAGTGCAGTGAAAAGAGCGCTTAAACGTCGAAATATCTCAAACGGGATGGAAATGACGGTCAATTTTCGTCAAAATCGACGAAATCATCGCGATTTGCGAGCCGTTGGGCTTGTTTCGACGCTGAAACGTGTGTGCATTACATTTGGCGCGTAAAGTGCAGTGAAAAGAGCGCTTAAACGTCGAAATATCTCAAACGGGATGGAAATGACGGTCAATTTTCGTCAAAATCGACGAAATCATCGCGATTTGCGAGCCGTTGGGCTTGTTTCGACGCTGAAACGTGTGTGCATTACATTTGGCGCGTAAAGTGCAGTGAAAAGAGCGCTTAAACGTCGAAATATCTCAAACGGGATGGAAATGACGGTCAATTTTCGTCAAAATCGACGAAATCATCGCGATTTGCGAGCCGTTGGGCTTGTTTCGACGCTGAAACGTGTGTGCATTACATTTGGCGCGTAAAGTGCAGTGAAAAGAGCGCTTAAACGTCGAAATATCTCAAACGGGATGGAAATGACGGTCAATTTTCGTCAAAATCGACGAAATCATCGCGATTTGCGAGCCGTTGGGCTTGTTTCGACGCTGAAACGTGTGTGCATTACATTTGGCGCGTAAAGTGCAGTGAAAAGAGCGCTTAAACGTCGAAATATCTCAAACGGGATGGAAATGACGGTCAATTTTCGTCAAAATCGACGAAATCATCGCGATTTGCGAGCCGTTGGGCTTGTTTCGACGCTGAAACGTGTGTGCATTACATTTGGCGCGTAAAGTGCAGTGAAAAGAGCGCTTAAACGTCGAAATATCTCAAACGGGATGGAAATGACGGTCAATTTTCGTCAAAATCGACGAAATCATCGCGATTTGCGAGCCGTTGGGCTTGTTTCGACGCTGAAACGTGTGTGCATTACATTTGGCGCGTAAAGTGCAGTGAAAAGAGCGCTTAAACGTCGAAATATCTCAAACGGGATGGAAATGACGGTCAATTTTCGTCAAAATCGACGAAATCATCGCGATTTGCGAGCCGTTGGGCTTGTTTCGACGCTGAAACGTGTGTGCATTACATTTGGCGCGTAAAGTGCAGTGAAAAGAGCGCTTAAACGTCGAAATATCTCAAACGGGATGGAAATGACGGTCAATTTTCGTGACAAAATCGACGAAATCATCGCGATTTGCGAGCCGTTGGGCTTGTTTCGACGCTGAAACGTGTGTGCATTACATTTGGCGCGTAAAGTGCAGTGAAAAGAGCGCTTAAACGTCGAAATATCTCAAACGGGATGGAAATGACGGTCAATTTTCGTCAAAATCGACGAAATCATCGCGATTTGCGAGCCGTTGGGCTTGTTTCGACGCTGAAACGTGTGTGCATTACATTTGGCGCGTAAAGTGCAGTGAAAAGAGCGCTTAAACGTCGAAATATCTCAAACGGGATGGAAATGACGGTCAATTTTCGTCAAAATCGACGAAATCATCGCGATTTGCGAGCCGTTGGGCTTGTTTCGACGCTGAAACGTGTGTGCATTATTACATTTGGCGCGTAAAGTGCAGTGAAAAGAGCGCTTAAACGTCGAAATATCTCAAACGGGATGGAAATGACGGTCAATTTTCGTCAAAATCGACGAAATCATCGCGATTTGCGAGCCGTTGGGCTTGTTTCGACGCTGAAACGTGTGTGCATTACATTTGGCGCGTAAAGTGCAGTGAAAAGAGCGCTTAAACGTCGAAATATCTCAAACGGGATGGAAATGACGGTCAATTTTCGTCAAAATCGACGAAATCATCGCGATTTGCGAGCCGTTGGGCTTGTTTCGACGCTGAAACGTGTGTGCATTACATTTGGCGCGTAAAGTGCAGTGAAAAGAGCGCTTAAACGTCGAAATATCTCAAACGGGATGGAAATGACGGTCAATTTTCGTCAAAATCGACGAAATCATCGCGATTTGCGAGCCGTTGGGCTTGTTTCGACGCTGAAACGTGTGTGCATTACATTTGGCGCGTAAAGTGCAGTGAAAAGAGCGCTTAAACGTCGAAATATCTCAAACGGGATGGAAATGACGGTCAATTTTCGTCAAAATCGACGAAATCATCGCGATTTGCGAGCCGTTGGGCTTGTTTCGACGCTGAAACGTGTGTGCATTACATTTGGCGCGTAAAGTGCAGTGAAAAGAGCGCTTAAACGTCGAAATATCTCAAACGGGATGGAAATGACGGTCAATTTTCGTCAAAATCGACGAAATCATCGCGATTTGCGAGCCGTTGGGCTTGTTTCGACGCTGAAACGTGTGTGCATTACATTTGGCGCGTAAAGTGCAGTGAAAAGAGCGCTTAAACGTCGAAATATCTCAAACGGGATGGAAATGACGGTCAATTTTCGTCAAAATCGACGAAATCATCGCGATTTGCGAGCCGTTGGGCTTGTTTCGACGCTGAAACGTGTGTGCATTACATTTGGCGCGTAAAGTGCAGTGAAAAGAGCGCTTAAACGTCGAAATATCTCAAACGGGATGGATATGACGGTCAATTTTCGTCAAAATCGACGAAATCATCGCGATTTGCGAGCCGTTGGGCTTGTTTCGACGCTGAAACGTGTGTGCATTACATTTGGCGCGTAAAGTGCAGTGAAAAGAGCGCTTAAACGTCGAAATATCTCAAACGGGATGGAAATGACGGTCAATTTTCGTCAAAATCGACGAAATCATCGCGATTTGCGAGCCGTTGGGCTTGTTTCGACGCTGAAACGTGTGTGCATTACATTTGGCGCGTAAAGTGCAGTGAAAAGAGCGCTTAAACGTCGAAATATCTCAAACGGGATGGAAATGACGGTCAATTTTCGTCAAAATCGACGAAATCATCGCGATTTGCGAGCCGTTGGGCTTGTTTCGACGCTGAAACGTGTGTGCATTACATTTGGCGCGTAAAGTGCAGTGAAAAGAGCGCTTAAACGTCGAAATATCTCAAACGGGATGGAAATGACGGTCAATTTTCGTCAAAATCGACGAAATCATCGCGATTTGCGAGCCGTTGGGCTTGTTTCGACGCTGAAACGTGTGTGCATTACATTTGGCGCGTAAAGTGCAGTGAAAAGAGCGCTTAAACGTCGAAATATCTCAAACGGGATGGAAATGACGGTCAATTTTCGTCAAAATCGACGAAATCATCGCGATTTGCGAGCCGTTGGGCTTGTTTCGACGCTGAAACGTGTGTGCATTACATTTGGCGCGTAAAGTGCAGTGAAAAGAGCGCTTAAACGTCGAAATATCTCAAACGGGATGGAAATGACGGTCAATTTTCGTCAAAATCGACGAAATCATCGCGATTTGCGAGCCGTTGGGCTTGTTTCGACGCTGAAACGTGTGTGCATTACATTTGGCGCGTAAAGTGCAGTGAAAAGAGCGCTTAAACGTCGAAATATCTCAAACGGGATGGAAATGACGGTCAATTTTCGTCAAAATCGACGAAATCATCGCGATTTGCGAGCCGTTGGGCTTGTTTCGACGCTGAAACGTGTGTGCATTACATTTGGCGCGTAAAGTGCAGTGAAAAGAGCGCTTAAACGTCGAAATATCTCAAACGGGATGGAAATGACGGTCAATTTTCGTCAAAATCGACGAAATCATCGCGATTTGCGAGCCGTTGGGCTTGTTTCGACGCTGAAACGTGTGTGCATTACATTTGGCGCGTAAAGTGCAGTGAAAAGAGCGCTTAAACGTCGAAATATCTCAAACGGGATGGAAATGACGGTCAATTTTCGTCAAAATCGACGAAATCATCGCGATTTGCGAGCCGTTGGGCTTGTTTCGACGCTGAAACGTGTGTGCATTACATTTGGCGCGTAAAGTGCAGTGAAAAGAGCGCTTAAACGTCGAAATATCTCAAACGGGATGGAAATGACGGTCAATTTTCGTCAAAATCGACGAAATCATCGCGATTTGCGAGCCGTTGGGCTTGTTTCGACGCTGAAACGTGTGTGCATTACATTTGGCGCGTAAAGTGCAGTGAAAAGAGCGCTTAAACGTCGAAATATCTCAAACGGGATGGAAATGACGGTCAATTTTCGTCAAAATCGACGAAATCATCGCGATTTGCGAGCCGTTGGGCTTGTTTCGACGCTGAAACGTGTGTGCATTACATTTGGCGCGTAAAGTGCAGTGAAAAGAGCGCTTAAACGTCGAAATATCTCAAACGGGATGGAAATGACGGTCAATTTTCGTCAAAATCGACGAAATCATCGCGATTTGCGAGCCGTTGGGCTTGTTTCGACGCTGAAACGTGTGTGCATTACATTTGGCGCGTAAAGTGCAGTGAAAAGAGCGCTTAAACGTCGAAATATCTCAAACGGGATGGAAATGACGGTCAATTTTCGTCAAAATCGACGAAATCATCGCGATTTGCGAGCCGTTGGGCTTGTTTCGACGCTGAAACGTGTGTGCATTACATTTGGCGCGTAAAGTGCAGTGAAAAGAGCGCTTAAACGTCGAAATATCTCAAACGGGATGGAAATGACGGTCAATTTTCGTCAAAATCGACGAAATCATCGCGATTTGCGAGCCGTTGGGCTTGTTTCGACGCTGAAACGTGTGTGCATTACATTTGGCGCGTAAAGTGCAGTGAAAAGAGCGCTTAAACGTCGAAATATCTCAAACGGGATGGAAATGACGGTCAATTTTCGTCAAAATCGACGAAATCATCGCGATTTGCGAGCCGTTGGGCTTGTTTCGACGCTGAAACGTGTGTGCATTACATTTGGCGCGTAAAGTGCAGTGAAAAGAGCGCTTAAACGTCGAAATATCTCAAACGGGATGGAAATGACGGTCAATTTTCGTCAAAATCGACGAAATCATCGCGATTTGCGAGCCGTTGGGCTTGTTTCGACGCTGAAACGTGTGTGCATTACATTTGGCGCGTAAAGTGCAGTGAAAAGAGCGCTTAAACGTCGAAATATCTCAAACGGGATGGAAATGACGGTCAATTTTCGTCAAAATCGACGAAATCATCGCGATTTGCGAGCCGTTGGGCTTGTTTCGACGCTGAAACGTGTGTGCATTACATTTGGCGCGTAAAGTGCAGTGAAAAGAGCGCTTAAACGTCGAAATATCTCAAACGGGATGGATATGACGGTCAATTTTCGTCAAAATCGACGAAATCATCGCGATTTGCGAGCCGTTGGGCTTGTTTCGACGCTGAAACGTGTGTGCATTACATTTGGCGCGTAAAGTGCAGTGAAAAGAGCGCTTAAACGTCGAAATATCTCAAACGGGATGGAAATGACGGTCAATTTTCGTCAAAATCGACGAAATCATCGCGATTTGCGAGCCGTTGGGCTTGTTTCGACGCTGAAACGTGTGTGCATTACATTTGGCGCGTAAAGTGCAGTGAAAAGAGCGCTTAAACGTCGAAATATCTCAAACGGGATGGAAATGACGGTCAATTTTCGTCAAAATCGACGAAATCATCGCGATTTGCGAGCCGTTGGGCTTGTTTCGACGCTGAAACGTGTGTGCATTACATTTGGCGCGTAAAGTGCAGTGAAAAGAGCGCTTAAACGTCGAAATATCTCAAACGGGATGGAAATGACGGTCAATTTTCGTCAAAATCGACGAAATCATCGCGATTTGCGAGCCGTTGGGCTTGTTTCGACGCTGAAACGTGTGTGCATTACATTTGGCGCGTAAAGTGCAGTGAAAAGAGCGCTTAAACGTCGAAATATCTCAAACGGGATGGAAATGACGGTCAATTTTCGTCAAAATCGACGAAATCATCGCGATTTGCGAGCCGTTGGGCTTGTTTCGACGCTGAAACGTGTGTGCATTACATTTGGCGCGTAAAGTGCAGTGAAAAGAGCGCTTAAACGTCGAAATATCTCAAACGGGATGGATATGACGGTCAATTTTCGTCAAAATCGACGAAATCATCGCGATTTGCGAGCCGTTGGGCTTGTTTCGACGCTGAAACGTGTGTGCATTACATTTGGCGCGTAAAGTGCAGTGAAAAGAGCGCTTAAACGTCGAAATATCTCAAACGGGATGGATATGACGGTCAATTTTCGTCAAAATCGACGAAATCATCGCGATTTGCGAGCCGTTGGGCTTGTTTCGACGCTGAAACGTGTGTGCATTACATTTGGCGCGTAAAGTGCGGTGAAATATTATTTGCGCGTAAAGTGCAGTGAAAAGAGCGCTTAAACGTCGAAATATCTCAAACGGGATGGAAATGACGGTCAATTTTCGTCAAAATCGACGAAATCATCGCGATTTGCGAGCCGTTGGGCTTGTTTCGACGCTGAAACGTGTGTGCATTACATTTGGCGCGTAAAGTGCAGTGAAAAGAGCGCTTAAACGTCGAAATATCTCAAACGGGATGGAAATGACGGTCAATTTTCGTCAAAATCGACGAAATCATCGCGATTTGCGAGCCGTTGGGCTTGTTTCGACGCTGAAACGTGTGTGCATTACATTTGGCGCGTAAAGTGCAGTGAAAAGAGCGCTTAAACGTCGAAATATCTCAAACGGGATGGAAATGACGGTCAATTTTCGTCAAAATCGACGAAATCATCGCGATTTGCGAGCCGTTGGGCTTGTTTCGACGCTGAAACGTGTGTGCATTACATTTGGCGCGTAAAGTGCAGTGAAAAGAGCGCTTAAACGTCGAAATATCTCAAACGGGATGGAAATGACGGTCAATTTTCGTCAAAATCGACGAAATCATCGCGATTTGCGAGCCGTTGGGCTTGTTTCGACGCTGAAACGTGTGTGCATTACATTTGGCGCGTAAAGTGCAGTGAAAAGAGCGCTTAAACGTCGAAATATCTCAAACGGGATGGAAATGACGGTCAATTTTCGTCAAAATCGACGAAATCATCGCGATTTGCGAGCCGTTGGGCTTGTTTCGACGCTGAAACGTGTGTGCATTACATTTGGCGCGTAAAGTGCAGTGAAAAGAGCGCTTAAACGTCGAAATATCTCAAACGGGATGGAAATGACGGTCAATTTTCGTCAAAATCGACGAAATCATCGCGATTTGCGAGCCGTTGGGCTTGTTTCGACGCTGAAACGTGTGTGCATTACATTTGGCGCGTAAAGTGCAGTGAAAAGAGCGCTTAAACGTCGAAATATCTCAAACGGGATGGAAATGACGGTCAATTTTCGTCAAAATCGACGAAATCATCGCGATTTGCGAGCCGTTGGGCTTGTTTCGACGCTGAAACGTGTGTGCATTACATTTGGCGCGTAAAGTGCAGTGAAAAGAGCGCTTAAACGTCGAAATATCTCAAACGGGATGGAAATGACGGTCAATTTTCGTCAAAATCGACGAAATCATCGCGATTTGCGAGCCGTTGGGCTTGTTTCGACGCTGAAACGTGTGTGCATTACATTTGGCGCGTAAAGTGCAGTGAAAAGAGCGCTTAAACGTCGAAATATCTCAAACGGGATGGAAATGACGGTCAATTTTCGTCAAAATCGACGAAATCATCGCGATTTGCGAGCCGTTGGGCTTGTTTCGACGCTGAAACGTGTGTGCATTACATTTGGCGCGTAAAGTGCAGTGAAAAGAGCGCTTAAACGTCGAAATATCTCAAACGGGATGGAAATGACGGTCAATTTTCGTCAAAATCGACGAAATCATCGCGATTTGCGAGCCGTTGGGCTTGTTTCGACGCTGAAACGTGTGTGCATTACATTTGGCGCGTAAAGTGCAGTGAAAAGAGCGCTTAAACGTCGAAATATCTCAAACGGGATGGAAATGACGGTCAATTTTCGTCAAAATCGACGAAATCATCGCGATTTGCGAGCCGTTGGGCTTGTTTCGACGCTGAAACGTGTGTGCATTACATTTGGCGCGTAAAGTGCAGTGAAAAGAGCGCTTAAACGTCGAAATATCTCAAACGGGATGGAAATGACGGTCAATTTTCGTCAAAATCGACGAAATCATCGCGATTTGCGAGCCGTTGGGCTTGTTTCGACGCTGAAACGTGTGTGCATTACATTTGGCGCGTAAAGTGCAGTGAAAAGAGCGCTTAAACGTCGAAATATCTCAAACGGGATGGAAATGACGGTCAATTTTCGTCAAAATCGACGAAATCATCGCGATTTGCGAGCCGTTGGGCTTGTTTCGACGCTGAAACGTGTGTGCATTACATTTGGCGCGTAAAGTGCAGTGAAAAGAGCGCTTAAACGTCGAAATATCTCAAACGGGATGGAAATGACGGTCAATTTTCGTCAAAATCGACGAAATCATCGCGATTTGCGAGCCGTTGGGCTTGTTTCGACGCTGAAACGTGTGTGCATTACATTTGGCGCGTAAAGTGCAGTGAAAAGAGCGCTTAAACGTCGAAATATCTCAAACGGGATGGAAATGACGGTCAATTTTCGTCAAAATCGACGAAATCATCGCGATTTGCGAGCCGTTGGGCTTGTTTCGACGCTGAAACGTGTGTGCATTACATTTGGCGCGTAAAGTGCAGTGAAAAGAGCGCTTAAACGTCGAAATATCTCAAACGGGATGGAAATGACGGTCAATTTTCGTCAAAATCGACGAAATCATCGCGATTTGCGAGCCGTTGGGCTTGTTTCGACGCTGAAACGTGTGTGCATTACATTTGGCGCGTAAAGTGCAGTGAAAAGAGCGCTTAAACGTCGAAATATCTCAAACGGGATGGAAATGACGGTCAATTTTCGTCAAAATCGACGAAATCATCGCGATTTGCGAGCCGTTGGGCTTGTTTCGACGCTGAAACGTGTGTGCATTACATTTGGCGCGTAAAGTGCAGTGAAAAGAGCGCTTAAACGTCGAAATATCTCAAACGGGATGGAAATGACGGTCAATTTTCGTCAAAATCGACGAAATCATCGCGATTTGCGAGCCGTTGGGCTTGTTTCGACGCTGAAACGTGTGTGCATTACATTTGGCGCGTAAAGTGCAGTGAAAAGAGCGCTTAAACGTCGAAATATCTCAAACGGGATGGAAATGACGGTCAATTTTCGTCAAAATCGACGAAATCATCGCGATTTGCGAGCCGTTGGGCTTGTTTCGACGCTGAAACGTGTGTGCATTACATTTGGCGCGTAAAGTGCAGTGAAAAGAGCGCTTAAACGTCGAAATATCTCAAACGGGATGGAAATGACGGTCAATTTTCGTCAAAATCGACGAAATCATCGCGATTTGCGAGCCGTTGGGCTTGTTTCGACGCTGAAACGTGTGTGCATTACATTTGGCGCGTAAAGTGCAGTGAAAAGAGCGCTTAAACGTCGAAATATCTCAAACGGGATGGAAATGACGGTCAATTTTCGTCAAAATCGACGAAATCATCGCGATTTGCGAGCCGTTGGGCTTGTTTCGACGCTGAAACGTGTGTGCATTACATTTGGCGCGTAAAGTGCAGTGAAAAGAGCGCTTAAACGTCGAAATATCTCAAACGGGATGGAAATGAGGTCAATTTTTTCGACGCAAAGTGTTCATTACATTTGGCGCGTAAAGTGCAGTGAAAAGAGCGCTTAAACTCGAAATATCTCAAACGGGATGGAAATGACGGTCAATTTTCGTCAAAATCGACGAAATCATCGCGATTTGCGAGCCGTTGGGCTTGTTTCGACGCTGAAACGTGTGTGCATTACATTTGGCGCGTAAAGTGCAGTGAAAAGAGCGCTTAAACGTCGAAATATCTCAAACGGGATGGAAATGACGGTCAATTTTCGTCAAAATCGACGAAATCATCGCGATTTGCGAGCCGTTGGGCTTGTTTCGACGCTGAAACGTGTGTGCATTACATTTGGCGCGTAAAGTGCAGTGAAAAGAGCGCTTAAACGTCGAAATATCTCAAACGGGATGGAAATGACGGTCAATTTTCGTCAAAATCGACGAAATCATCGCGATTTGCGAGCCGTTGGGCTTGTTTCGACGCTGAAACGTGTGTGCATTACATTTGGCGCGTAAAGTGCAGTGAAAAGAGCGCTTAAACGTCGAAATATCTCAAACGGGATGGAAATGACGGTCAATTTTCGTCAAAATCGACGAAATCATCGCGATTTGCGAGCCGTTGGGCTTGTTTCGACGCTGAAACGTGTGTGCATTACATTTGGCGCGTAAAGTGCAGTGAAAAGAGCGCTTAAACGTCGAAATATCTCAAACGGGATGGAAATGACGGTCAATTTTCGTCAAAATCGACGAAATCATCGCGATTTGCGAGCCGTTGGGCTTGTTTCGACGCTGAAACGTGTGTGCATTACATTTGGCGCGTAAAGTGCAGTGAAAAGAGCGCTTAAACGTCGAAATATCTCAAACGGGATGGAAATGACGGTCAATTTTCGTCAAAATCGACGAAATCATCGCGATTTGCGAGCCGTTGGGCTTGTTTCGACGCTGAAACGTGTGTGCATTACATTTGGCGCGTAAAGTGCAGTGAAAAGAGCGCTTAAACGTCGAAATATCTCAAACGGGATGGAAATGACGGTCAATTTTCGTCAAAATCGACGAAATCATCGCGATTTGCGAGCCGTTGGGCTTGTTTCGACGCTGAAACGTGTGTGCATTACATTTGGCGCGTAAAGTGCAGTGAAAAGAGCGCTTAAACGTCGAAATATCTCAAACGGGATGGAAATGACGGTCAATTTTCGTCAAAATCGACGAAATCATCGC
Organism: Bombus sylvicola; assembly: GCA_019677175.1. NCBI lineage: Eukaryota > Metazoa > Arthropoda > Insecta > Hymenoptera > Apidae > Bombus > Bombus sylvicola. Next base: position 24,086 of record JACSOB010000178.1, on the reverse strand, counting down.
GATTTGCGAGCCGTTGGGCTTGTTTCGACGCTGAAACGTGTGTGCATTACATTTGGCGCGTAAAGTGCAGTGAAAAGAGCGCTTAAACGTCGAAATATCTCAAACGGGATGGAAATGACGGTCAATTTTCGTCAAAATCGACGAAATCATCGCGATTTGCGAGCCGTTGGGCTTGTTTCGACGCTGAAACGTGTGTGCATTACATTTGGCGCGTAAAGTGCAGTGAAATGAACGCTTAAACGTCGAAATATCTCAAACGGGATGGAAATGACGGTCAATTTTCGTCAAAATCGACGAAATCATCGCGATTTGCGAGCCGTTGGGCTTGTTTCGACGCTGAAACGTGTGTGCATTACATTTGGCGCGTAAAGTGCAGTGAAAAAAGCGCTTAAACGTCGAAATATCTCAAACGGGATGGATATGACGGTCAATTTTCGTCAAAATCGACGAAATCATCGCGAATTTGCGAGCCGTTGGGATTGTTTCGACGCAGAAACGTGTGTACATTACATTTGGCGCGTAAAGTACGCAGTGAAAAGAGCGCTTAAACGTCGAAATATCTCAAACGGGATGGAAATGACGGTCAATTTTCGTCAAAATCGACGAAATCATCGCGATTTGCGAGAGCCGTTGGGCTTTTTTCGACGCTGAAACGTGTGTGCATTAAGCATTTGGCGCGTAAAGTGCAGTGAAAAGAGCGCTTAAACGTTCAGAAATATCTCAAACGGGATGGAAATGACGGTCAATTTTCGTCAAAATCGACGAAATCATCGCGATTTGCGAGCCGTTGGGCTTGTTTCGACGCTGAAACGTGTATGCATTACATTTGGTGCGTAAAGTGCAGTGAAAAGAGCGCTTAAACGTCGAAATATCTCAAACGGGATGGAAATGACGGTCAATTTTCGTCAAAAAACGACGAAAATCATCGCGATTTGCGAGCCGTTGGGCTTGTTTCGACGCTGAAACGTGTGTGCATTACATTTGGCGCGTAAAGTGCCAGTGAAAAGAGCGCTTAAACGTCGAAATATCTCAAACGGGATGGAAATGACGGTCAATTTTCGTCAAAATCGACGAAATCATCGCGATTTGCGAGCCGTTGGGCTTGTTTCGACGCTGAAACGTGTGTGCATTACATTTGGCGCGTAAAGTGGAGTGAAAAGAGCGCTTAAACGTCGAAATATCTCAAACGGGATAGAAATGACGGTCAATTTTCGTCAAAATCGAGGAAATCATCCGCGATTTGCGAGCTGTTGGGCTTGTTTCGACGCTGAAACGTGTGTGCATTACATTTGGCGCGTAAAGTGGAGTGAAAGAGCGCTTAAACGTCGAAATATCTCAAACGGGATAGAAATGACGGTCAGTTTTCGTCAAAATCGACGAAATCATCGCGATTTGCGAGCCGTTGGGCTTGTTTCGACGCTGAAACGTGTGTGCATTACATTTGGCGCGTAAAGTGGAGTGAAAAGAGCGCTTAAACGTCGAAATATCTCAAACGGGATGGAAATGACGGTTAGTTTTCGTCAAAATCGACGAAATCATCGCGATTTGCGAGCCGTTGGGCTTGTTTCGACGCTGAAACGTGTGTGCATTACATTTGGCGCGTAAAGTGGAGTGAAAAGAGCGCTTAAACGTCGAAATATCTCAAACGGGATGGAAATGACGGTCAATTTTCGTCAAAATCGACGAAATCATCGCGATTTGCGAGCCGTTGGGCTTGTTTCGACGCTGAAACGTGTGTGCATTACATTTGGCGCGTAAAGTGGAGTGAAAAGAGCGCTTAAACGTCGAAATATCTCAAACGGGATGGAAATGACGGTCAATTTTCGTCAAAATCGAGGAAATCATCGCGATTTGCCAGCTGTTGGGCTTGTTTCGACGCTGAAACGTGTGTGCATTACATTTGGCGCGTAAAGTGCAGTGAAAAGAGCGCTTAAACGTCGAAATATCTCAAACGGGATGGAAATGACGGTCAGTTTTCGTCAAAATCGACGAAATCATCGCGATTTGCGGACCGTTGGGCTTGTTTCGACGCTGAAGAGCGTGTGTGTCGTGCCTTTTGGCGCGTAAAGGTGGAGGGAAAGAGCGCTTAAACGTCGAAATATCTCAAACGGGATGGAAATGACGGTTGTTTTCGTCAAAATCGACGAAATCATCGCGATTTGCGAGCCGTTGGGCTTGTTTCGACGCTGAAACGTGTGCATTACATTTGGCGCGTAAAGTGCAGTGAAAAGAGCGCTTAAACGTCGAAATATCTCAAACGGGATAGAAATGACGGTCAGTTTTCGTCAAAATCGAGGAAATCATCGCGATTTGCGAGCCGTTGGGCTTGTTTCGACGCTGAAACGTGTGTGCATTACATTTGGCGCGTAAAGTGGAGTGAAAAGAGCGCTTAAACGTCGAAATATCTCAAACGGGATAGAAATGACGGTCAGTTTTCGTCAAAATCGAGGAAATCATCGCGATTTGCGAGCCGTTGGGCTTGTTTCGACGCTGAAACGTGTGTGCATTACATTTGGCGCGTAAAGTGGAGTGAAAAGAGCGCTTAAACGTCGAAATATCTCAAACGGGATAGAAATGACGGTCAGTTTTCGTCAAAATCGACGAAATCATCGCGATTTGCGAGCTGTTGGGCTTGTTTCGACGCTGAAACGTGTGCATTACATTTGGCGCGTAAAGTGGAGTGAAAAGAGCGCTTAAACGTCGAAATATCTCAAACGGGATAGAAATGACGGTCAGTTTTCGTCAAAATCGAGGAAATCATCGCGATTTGCGAGCCGTTGGGCTTGTTTCGACGCTGAAACGTGTGTGCATTACATTTGGCGCGTAAAGTGGAGTGAAAAGAGCGCTTAAACGTCGAAATATCTCAAACGGGATAGAAATGACGGTCAGTTTTTCGTCAAAATCGAGGAAATCATCGCGATTTGCGAGCTGTTGGGCTTGTTTCGACGCTGAAACGTGTGTGCATTACATTTGGCGCGTAAAGTGGAGTGAAAAGAGCGCTTAAACGTCGAAATATCTCAAACGGGATGGAAATGACGGTCAATTTTTCGTCAAAATCGACGAAATCATCGCGATTTGCGAGCCGTTGGGCTTGTTTCGACGCTGAAACGTGTGTGCATTACATTTGGCGCGTAAAGTGGAGTGAAAAGAGCGCTTAAACGTCGAAATATCTCAAACGGGATGGAAATGACGGTCAATTTTCGTCAAAATCGACGAAATCATCGCGATTTGCGAGCCGTTGGGCTTGTTTCGACGCTGAAACGTGTGTGCATTACATTTGGCGCGTAAAGTGGAGTGAAAAGAGCGCTTAAACGTCGAAATATCTCAAACGGGATAGAAATGACGGTCAGTTTTCGTCAAAATCGAGGAAATCATCGCGATTTGCGAGCTGTTGGGCTTGTTTCGACGCTGAAACGTGTGTGCATTACATTTGGCGCGTAAAGTGGAGTGAAAAGAGCGCTTAAACGTCGAAATATCTCAAACGGGATAGAAATGACGGTCAATTTTCGTCAAAATCGACGAAATCATCGCGATTTGCGAGCTGTTGGGCTTGTTTCGACGCTGAAACGTGTGTGCATTACATTTGGCGCGTAAAGTGGAGTGAAAAGAGCGCTTAAACGTCGAAATATCTCAAACGGGATAGAAATGACGGTCAATTTTCGTCAAAATCGACGAAATCATCGCGATTTGCGAGCCGTTGGGCTTGTTTCGACGCTGAAACGTGTGTGCATTACATTTGGCGCGTAAAGTGCAGTGAAAAGAGCGCTTAAACGTCGAAATATCTCAAACGGGATAGAAATGACGGTCAATTTTCGTCAAAATCGAGGAAATCATCGCGATTTGCGAGCTGTTGGGCTTGTTTCGACGCTGAAACGTGTGTGCATTACATTTGGCGCGTAAAGTGGAGTGAAAAGAGCGCTTAAACGTCGAAATATCTCAAACGGGATAGAAATGACGGTCAATTTTCGTCAAAATCGAGGAAATCATCGCGATTTGCGAGCCGTTGGGCTTGTTTCGACGCTGAAACGTGTGTGCATTACATTTGGCGCGTAAAGTGCAGTGAAAAGAGCGCTTAAACGTCGAAATATCTCAAACGGGATGGAAATGACGGTCAATTTTCGTCAAAATCGACGAAATCATCGCGATTTGCGAGCTGTTGGGCTTGTTTCGACGCTGAAACGTGTGTGCATTACATTTGGCGCGTAAAGTGCAGTGAAAAGAGCGCTTAAACGTCGAAATATCTCAAACGGGATGGAAATGACGGTCAGTTTTCGTCAAAATCGACGAAATCATCGCGATTTGCGAGCCGTTGGGCTTGTTTCGACGCTGAAACGTGTGTGCATTACATTTGGCGCGTAAAGTGGAGTGAAAAGAGCGCTTAAACGTCGAAATATCTCAAACGGGATGGAAATGACGGTCAATTTTCGTCAAAATCGACGAAATCATCGCGATTTGCGAGCCGTTGGGCTTGTTTCGACGCTGAAACGTGTGTGCATTACATTTGGCGCGTAAAGTGGAGTGAAAAGAGCGCTTAAACGTCGAAATATCTCAAACGGGATAGAAATGACGGTCAGTTTTCGTCAAAATCGACGAAATCATCGCGATTTGCGAGCCGTTGGGCTTGTTTCGACGCTGAAACGTGTGTGCATTACATTTGGCGCGTAAAGTGGAGTGAAAAGAGCGCTTAAACGTCGAAATATCTCAAACGGGATGGAAATGACGGTCAATTTTCGTCAAAATCGACGAAATCATCGCGATTTGCGAGCCGTTGGGCTTGTTTCGACGCTGAAACGTGTGTGCATTACATTTGGCGCGTAAAGTGGAGTGAAAAGAGCGCTTAAACGTCGAAATATCTCAAACGGGATGGAAATGACGGTCAATTTTCGTCAAAATCGACGAAATCATCGCGATTTGCGAGCTGTTGGGCTTGTTTCGACGCTGAAACGTGTGTGCATTACATTTGGCGCGTAAAGTGGAGTGAAAAGAGCGCTTAAACGTCGAAATATCTCAAACGGGATGGAAATGACGGTCAATTTTCGTCAAAATCGACGAAATCATCGCGATTTGCGAGCTGTTGGGCTTGTTTCGACGCTGAAACGTGTGTGCATTACATTTGGCGCGTAAAGTGGAGTGAAAAGAGCGCTTAAACGTCGAAATATCTCAAACGGGATGGAAATGACGGTCAGTTTTCGTCAAAATCGACGAAATCATCGCGATTTGCGAGCTGTTGGGCTTGTTTCGACGCTGAAACGTGTGTGCATTACATTTGGCGCGTAAAGTGGAGTGAAAAGAGCGCTTAAACGTCGAAATATCTCAAACGGGATGGAAATGACGGTCAGTTTTCGTCAAAATCGAGGAAATCATCGCGATTTGCGAGCCGTTGGGCTTGTTTCGACGCTGAAACGTGTGTGCATTACATTTGGCGCGTAAAGTGGAGTGAAAAGAGCGCTTAAACGTCGAAATATCTCAAACGGGATGGAAATGACGGTCAATTTTCGTCAAAATCGACGAAATCATCGCGATTTGCGAGCTGTTGGGCTTGTTTCGACGCTGAAACGTGTGTGCATTACATTTGGCGCGTAAAGTGGAGTGAAAAGAGCGCTTAAACGTCGAAATATCTCAAACGGGATAGAAATGACGGTCAGTTTTCGTCAAAATCGAGGAAATCATCGCGATTTGCGAGCTGTTGGGCTTGTTTCGACGCTGAAACGTGTGTGCATTACATTTGGCGCGTAAAGTGGAGTGAAAAGAGCGCTTAAACGTCGAAATATCTCAAACGGGATAGAAATGACGGTCAGTTTTCGTCAAAAACGACGAAATCATCGCGATTTGCGAGCTGTTGGGCTTGTTTCGACGCTGAAACGTGTGTGCGTTACATTTGGCGCGTAAAGTGGAGTGAAAAGAGCGCTTAAACGTCGAAATATCTCAAACGGGATGGAAATGACGGTTAGTTTTCGTCAAAATCGACGAAATCATCGCGATTTGCGAGCTGTTGGGCTTGTTTCGACGCTGAAACGTGTGTGCATTACATTTGGCGCGTAAAGTGGAGTGAAAAGAGCGCTTAAACGTCGAAATATCTCAAACGGGATAGAAATGACGGTCAGTTTTCGTCAAAATCGAGGAAATCATCGCGATTTGCGGGCTGTTGGGCTTTTTTCGACGCTGAAACGTGTGTGCATTACATTTGGCGCGTAGAAGTGGAGTGAAAAGAGCGCTTAAACGTCGAAATATCTCAAACGGGTATGGAAATGACGGTCAGTTTTCGTCAAAATCGAGGAAATCATCGCGATTTGCGAGCCGTTGGGCTTGTTTCGACGCTGAAACGTGTGTGCACTACATTTGGCGCGTAAAGTGGAGTGAAAAGAGCGCTTAAACGTCGAAATATCTCAAACGGGATGGAAATGACGGTTTGTTTTCGTCAAAATCGACGAAATCATCGCGATTTGCGAGCTGTTGGGCTTGTTTCGACGCTGAAACGTGTGTGCATTACATTTGGCGCGTAAAGTGGAGTGAAAAGAGCGCTTAAACGTCGAAATATCTCAAACGGGATAGAAATGACGGTCAGTTTTCGTCAAAATCGACGAAATCATCGCGATTTGCGAGCTGTTGGGCTTGTTTCGACGCTGAAACGTGTGTGCATTACATTTGGCGCGTAAAGTGGAGTGAAAAGAGCGCTTAAACGCCGAAATATCTCAAACGGGATAGAAATGACGGTCAGTTTTCGTCAAAATCGAGGAAATCATCGCGATTTGCGAGCTGTTGGGCTTGTTTCGACGCTGAAACGTGTGTGCATTACATTTGGCGCGTAAAGTGGAGTGAAAAGAGCGCTTAAACGTCGAAATATCTCAAACGGGATAGAAATGACGGTCAGTTTTCGTCAAAATCGAGGAAATCATCGCGATTTGCGAGCCGTTGGGCTTGTTTCGACGCTGAAACGTGTGTGCATTACATTTGGCGCGTAAAGTGGAGTGAAAAGAGCGCTTAAACGTCGAAATATCTCAAACGGGATGGAAATGACGGTCAATTTTCGTCAAAATCGACGAAATCATCGCGATTTGCGAGCCGTTGGGCTTGTTTCGACGCTGAAACGTGTGTGCATTACATTTGGCGCGTAAAGTGCAGTGAAAAGAGCGCTTAAACGTCGAAATATCTCAAACGGGATGGAAATGACGGTCAATTTTCGTCAAAATCGACGAAATCATCGCGATTTGCGAGCCGTTGGGCTTGTTTCGACGCTGAAACGTGTGTGCATTACATTTGGCGCGTAAAGTGGAGTGAAAAGAGCGCTTAAACGTCGAAATATCTCAAACGGGATGGAAATGACGGTCAGTTTTCGTCAAAATCGACGAAATCATCGCGATTTGCGAGCTGTTGGGCTTGTTTCGACGCTGAAACGTGTGTGCATTACATTTGGCGCGTAAAGTGGAGTGAAAAGAGCGCTTAAACGTCGAAATATCTCAAACGGGATAGAAATGACGGTCAGTTTTCGTCAAAATCGAGGAAATCATCGCGATTTGCGAGCTGTTGGGCTTGTTTCGACGCTGAAACGTGTGTGCATTACATTTGGCGCGTAAAGTGGAGTGAAAAGAGCGCTTAAACGTCGAAATATCTCAAACGGTATGGAAATGACGGTTAGTTTTCGTCAAAATCGACGAAATCATCGCGATTTGCGAGCTGTTGGGCTTGTTTCGACGCTGAAACGTGTGTGCATTACATTTGGCGCGTAAAGTGGAGTGAAAAGAGCGCTTAAACGTCGAAATATCTCAAACGGGATGGAAATGACGGTTAGTTTTCGTCAAAATCGACGAAATCATCGCGATTTGCGAGCCGTTGGGCTTGTTTCGACGCTGAAACGTGTGTGCATTACATTTGGCGCGTAAAGTGGAGTGAAAAGAGCGCTTAAACGTCGAAATATCTCAAACGGGATAGAAATGACGGTCAGTTTTCGTCAAAATCGAGGAAATCATCGCGATTTGCCAGCTGTTGGGCTTGTTTCGACGCTGAAACGTGTGTGCATTACATTTGGCGCGTAAAGTGGAGTGAAAAGAGCGCTTAAACGTCGAAATATCTCAAACGGGATAGAAATGACGGTCCGTTTTCGTCAAAATCGAGGAAATCATCGCGATTTGCGAGCTGTTGGGCTTGTTTCGACGCTGAAACGTGTGTGCATTACATTTGGCGCGTAAAGTGGAGTGAAAAGAGCGCTTAAACGTCGAAATATCTCAAACGGGATGGAAATGACGGTCAGTTTTCGTCAAAATCGACGAAATCATCGCGATTTGCGAGCCGTTGGGCTTGTTTCGACGCTGAAACGTGTGTGCATTACATTTGGCGCGTAAAGTGGAGTGAAAAGAGCGCTTAAACGTCGAAATATCTCAAACGGGATAGAAATGACGGTCAGTTTTCGTCAAAATCGACGAAATCATCGCGATTTGCGAGCCGTTGGGCTTGTTTCGACGCTGAAACGTGTGTGCATTACATTTGGCGCGTAAAGTGGAGTGAAAAGAGCGCTTAAACGTCGAAATATCTCAAACGGGATGGAAATGACGGTCAATTTTCGTCAAAATCGACGAAATCATCGCGATTTGCGAGCCGTTGGGCTTGTTTCGACGCTGAAACGTGTGTGCATTACATTTGGCGCGTAAAGTGCAGTGAAAAGAGCGCTTAAACGTCGAAATATCTCAAACGGGATGGAAATGACGGTCAGTTTTCGTCAAAATCGAGGAAATCATCGCGATTTGCGAGCTGTTGGGCTTGTTTCGACGCTGAAACGTGTGTGCATTACATTTGGCGCGTAAAGTGGAGTGAAAAGAGCGCTTAAACGTCGAAATATCTCAAACGGGATAGAAATGACGGTCAGTTTTCGTCAAAATCGAGGAAATCATTTCGATTTGCGAGCTGTTGGGCTTGTTTCGACGCTGAAACGTGTGTGCATTACATTTGGCGCGTAAAGTGGAGTGAAAAGAGCGCTTAAACGTCGAAATATCTCAAACGGTATGGAAATGACGGTTAGTTTTCTTCAAAATCGACGAAATCGTCGCGATTTGCGAGCCGTTGGGCTTGTTTCGACGCTGAAACGTGTGTGCATTACATTTGGCGCGTAAAGTGGAGTGAAAAGAGCGCTTAAACGTCGAAATACCTCAAACGGTATGGAAATGACGGTTAGTTTTCGTCAAAATCGACGAAATCGTCGCGATTTGCGAGCCGTTGGGCTTGTTTCGACGCTGAAACGTGTGTGCATTACATTTGGCGCGTAAAGTGGAGTGTAAAGAGCGCTTAAACGTCGAAATATCTCGAACGGGATAGAAATGACGGTCAGTTTTCGTCAAAATCGAGGAAATCATCGCGATTTGCCAGCTGCTGGGCTTGTTTCGACGCTGAAACGTGTGTGCACTACATTTGGCGCGTAAAGTGGAGTGAAAAGAGCGCTTAAACGTCGAAATATCTCAAACGGGATAGAAATGACGGTCCGTTTTTGTCAAAATCGAGGAAATCATCGCGATTTGCGAGCGGTTGGGCTTGTTTCGACGCTGAAACGTGTGTGCATTACATTTGGCACGTAAAGTGGAGTGAAAAGAGCGCTAAAACGTCGAAATATCTCAAACGGGATAAAAATGACGGTCAGTTTTCGTCAAAAACGAGGAAATCATCGCGATTTGCGAGCTGTTGGGCTTGTTTCGACGCTGAAACGTGTGTGCATTACATTTGGCGCGTAAAGTGGAGTGAAAAGAGCGCTTAAACGTCGAAATATCTCAAACGGGATAGAAATGACGGTCAGTTTTCGTCAAAATCGAGGAAATCATCGCGATTTGCCAGCTGCTGGGCTTGTTTCGACGCTGAAACGTGTGTGCACTACATTTGGCGCGTAAAGTGGAGTGAAAAGAGCGCTTAAACGTCGAAATATCTCAAACGGGATAGAAATGACGGTCCGTTTTTGTCAAAATCGAGGAAATCATCGCGATTTGCGAGCTGTTGGGCTTGTTTCGACGCTGAAACGTGTGTGCATTACATTTGGCGCGTAAAGTGGAGTGAAAAGAGCGCTTAAACGTCGAAATATCTCAAACGGGATGGAAATGACGGTTAGTTTTCGTCAAAATCGACGAAATCATCGCGATTTGCGAGCTGTTGGGCTTGTTTCGACGCTAAAACGTGTGTGCATTACATTTGGCGCGTAAAGTGGAGTGAAAAGAGCGCTTAAACGTCGAAATATCTCAAACGGGATAGAAATGACGGTCAGTTTTCGTCAAAATCGAGGAAATCATCGCGATTTGCGAGCTGCTTGGGCTTGTTTCGACGCTGAAACGTGTGTGCATTACATTTGGCGCGTAAAGTGGAGTGAAAAGAGCGCTTAAACGTCGAAATATCTCAAACGGGATAGAAATGACGGTCAGTTTTCGTCAAAATCGAGGAAATCATCGCGATTTGCGAGCTGTTGGGCTTGTTTCGACGCTGAAACGTGTGTGCATTACATTTGGCGCGTAAAGTGGAGTGAAAAGAGCGCTTAAACGTCGAAATATCTCAAACGGGATGGAAATGACGGTCAGTTTTCGTCAAAATCGACGAAATCATCGCGATTTGCGAGCCGTTGGGCTTGTTTCGACGCTGAAACGTGTGTGCATTACATTTGGCGCGTAAAGTGGAGTGAAAAGAGCGCTTAAACGTCGAAATATCTCAAACGGGATGGAAATGACGGTCAGTTTTCGTCAAAATCGAGGAAATCATCGCGATTTGCGAGCTGTTGGGCTTTGTTTCGACGCTGAAACGTGTGTGCATTACATTTGGCGCGTAAAGTGGAGTGAAAAGAGCGCTTAAACGTCGAAATATCTCAAACGGGATAGAAATGACGGTCAGTTTTCGTCAAAATCGACGAAATCATCGCGATTTGCGAGCTGTTGGGCTTGTTTCGACGCTGAAACGTGTGTGCATTACATTTGGCGCGTAAAGTGGAGTGAAAAGAGCGCTTAAACGTCGAAATATCTCAAACGGGATGGAAATGACGGTCAGTTTTCGTCAAAATCGAGGAAATCATCGCGATTTGCGAGCTGTTGGGCTTGTTTCGACGCTGAAACGTGTGTGCATTACATTTGGCGCGTAAAGTGGAGTGAAAAGAGCGCTTAAACGTCGAAATATCTCAAACGGGATGGAAATGACGGTCAGTTTTCGTCAAAATCGACGAAATCATCGCGATTTGCGAGCTGTTGGGCTTGTTTCGACGCTGAAACGTGTGTGCATTACATTTGGCGCGTAAAGTGGAGTGAAAAGAGCGCTTAAACGTCGAAATATCTCAAACGGGATAGAAATGACGGTCAGTTTTCGTCAAAATCGAGGAAATCATCGCGATTTGCGAGCTGTTGGGCTTGTTTCGACGCTGAAACGTGTGCATTACATTTGGCGCGTAAAGTGGAGTGAAAAGAGCGCTTAAACGTCGAAATATCTCAAACGGGATAGAAATGACGGTCAGTTTTCGTCAAAATCGAGGAAATCATCGCGATTTGCGAGCTGTTGGGCTTGTTTCGACGCTGAAACGTGTGTGCATTACATTTGGCGCGTAAAGTGGAGTGAAAAGAGCGCTTAAACGTCGAAATATCTCAAACGGGATAGAAATGACGGTCAGTTTTCGTCAAAATCGAGGAAATCATCGCGATTTGCGAGCTGTTGGGCTTGTTTCGACGCTGAAACGTGTGTGCATTACATTTGGCGCGTAAAGTGGAGTGAAAAGAGCGCTTAAACGTCGAAATATCTCAAACGGGATAGAAATGACGGTCAGTTTTCGTCAAAATCGACGAAATCATCGCGATTTGCGAGCCGTTGGGCTTGTTTCGACGCTGAAACGTGTGTGCATTGCATTTGGCGCGTAAAGTGGAGTGAAAAGAGCGCTTAAACGTCGAAATATCTCAAACGGGATAGAAATGACGGTCAGTTTTCGTCAAAATCGAGGAAATCATCGCGATTTGCGAGCTGTTGGGCTTGTTTCGACGCTGAAACGTGTGTGCATTACATTTGGCGCGTAAAGTGGAGTGAAAAGAGCGCTTAAACGTCGAAATATCTCAAACGGGATGGAAATGACGGTCAGTTTTCGTCAAAATCGACGAAATCATCGCGATTTGCGAGCCGTTGGGCTTGTTTCGACGCTGAAACGTGTGTGCATTACATTTGGCGCGTAAAGTGGAGTGAAAAGAGCGCTTAAACGTCGAAATATCTCAAACGGGATGGAAAATGACGGTCAGTTTTCGTCAAAATCGACGAAATCATCGCGATTTGCGAGCCGTTGGGCTTGTTTCGACGCTGAAACGTGTGTGCATTACATTTGGCGCGTAAAGTGCAGTGAAAAGAGCGCTTAAACGTCGAAATATCTCAAACGGGATGGAAATGACGGTCAATTTTCGTCAAAATCGACGAAATCATCGCGATTTGCGAGCCGTTGGGCTTGTTTCGACGCTGAAACGTGTGTGCATTACATTTGGCGCGTAAAGTGGAGTGAAAAGAGCGCTTAAACGTCGAAATATCTCAAACGGGATGGAAATGACGGTCAATTTTTCGTCAAAATCGACGAAATCATCGCGATTTGCGAGCCGTTGGGCTTGTTTCGACGCTGAAACGTGTGTGCATTACATTTGGCGCGTAAAGTGGAGTGAAAAGAGCGCTTAAACGTCGAAATATCTCAAACGGGATGGAAATGACGGTCAGTTTTCGTCAAAATCGACGAAATCATCGCGATTTGCGAGCCGTTGGGCTTGTTTCGACGCTGAAACGTGTGTGCATTACATTTGGCGCGTAAAGTGGAGTGAAAAGAGCGCTTAAACGTCGAAATATCTCAAACGGGATGGAAATGACGGTCAATTTTCGTCAAAATCGACGAAATCTCGCGATTTGCGAGCTGTTGGGCTTGTTTCGACGCTGAAACGTGTGTGCATTACATTTGGCGCGTAAAGTGGAGTGAAAAGAGCGCTTAAACGTCGAAATATCTCAAACGGGATGGAAATGACGGTCAATTTTCGTCAAAATCGACGAAATCATCGCGATTTGCGAGCCGTTGGGCTTGTTTCGACGCTGAAACGTGTGCATTTACATTTGGCGCGTAAAGTGGAGTGAAAAGAGCGAGCGAAATATCTCAAACGTCGAAATACGGTCTTTCGTCAAAATCGGGATAGAAATGACGGTTGTTTTCGCTCGTATTTATTTGCGTAAAAAAGAGCGTAAACGAAATATCTCAAACGATCGCGATTTGCGAGCAATCTGCGATTTGGGCTTGTTTCGACGCTGAAACGTGTGTGCATTACATTTGGCGCGTAAAGTGCAGTGAAAAGAGCGCTTAAACGTCGAAATATCTCAAACGGGATGGAAATGACGGTCAATTTTCGTCAAAATCGACGAAATCATCGCGATTTGCGAGCCGTTGGGCTTGTTTCGACGCTGAAACGTGTGTGCATTACATTTGGCGCGTAAAGTGCAGTGAAAAGAGCGCTTAAACGTCGAAATATCTCAAACGGGATGGAAATGACGGTCAATTTTCGTCAAAATCGACGAAATCATCGCGATTTGCGAGCCGTTGGGCTTGTTTCGACGCTGAAACGTGTGTGCATTACATTTGGCGCGTAAAGTGCAGTGAAAAGAGCGCTTAAAACGTCGAAATATCTCAAACGGGATGGAAATGACGGTCAATTTTCGTCAAAATCGACGAAATCATCGCGATTTGCGAGCCGTTGGGCTTGTTTCGACGCTGAAACGTGTGTGCATTACATTTGGCGCGTAAAGTGGAGTGAAAAGAGCGCTTAAACGTCGAAATATCTCAAACGGGATGGAAATGACGGTCAATTTTCGTCAAAATCGACGAAATCATCGCGATTTGCGAGCCGTTGGGCTTGTTTCGACGCTGAAACGTGTGTGCATTGGCGACTGGCGCGTAAAGTGCAGTGAAAAGAGCGCTTAAACGTCGAAATATCTCAAACGGGATAGAAAATGACGGTCAGTTTTCGTCAAAATCGACGAAATCATCGCGATTTGCGAGCCGTTGGGCTTGTTTCGACGCTGAAACGTGTGTGCATTACATTTGGCGCGTAAAGTGGAGTGAAAAGAGCGCTTAAACGTCGAAATATCTCAAACGGGATGAAAATGACGGTCAATTTTCGTCAAAATCGACGAAATCATCGCGATTTGCGAGCTGTTGGGCTTGTTTCGACGCTGAAACGTGTGTGCATTACATTTTGGCGCGTAAAGTGGAGTGAAAAGAGCGCTTAAACGTCGAAATATCTCAAACGGGATAGAAATGACGGTCAGTTTTCGTCAAAATCGACGAAATCATCGCGATTTGCGAGCCGTTGGGCTTGTTTCGACGCTGAAACGTGTGTGCATTGCATTTGGCGCGTAAAGTGCAGTGAAAAGAGCGCTTAAACGTCGAAATATCTCAAACGGGATGGAAATGACGGTCAGTTTTCGTCAAAATCGACGAAATCATCGCGATTTGCGAGCCGTTGGGCTTTGTTTCGACGCTGAAACGTGTGCATTGGCGACATTTGGCGCGTAAAGTGCAGTGAAAAGAGCGCTTAAACGTCGAAATATCTCAAACGGGATGGAAATGACGGTCAATTTTCGTCAAAATCGACGAAATCATCGCGATTTGCGAGCCGTTGGGCTTGTTTCGACGCTGAAACGTGTGTGCATTACATTTGGCGCGTAAAGTGCAGTGAAAAGAGCGCTTAAACGTCGAAATATCTCAAACGGGATGGAAATGACGGTCAGTTTTCGTCAAAATCGACGAAATCATCGCGATTTGCGAGCCGTTGGGCTTGTTTCGACGCTGAAACGTGTGTGCATTACATTTGGCGCGTAAAGTGCAGTGAAAAGAGCGCTTAAACGTCGAAATATCTCAAACGGGATGGAAAATGACGGTCAATTTTCGTCAAAATCGACGAAATCATCGCGATTTGCGAGCCGTTGGGCTTGTTTCGACGCTGAAACGTGTGTGCATTACATTTGGCGCGTAAAGGTGCAGTGAAAAGAGCGCTTAAACGTCGAAATATCTCAAACGGGATGGAAATGACGGTCAATTTTCGTCAAAATCGACGAAATCATCGCGATTTGCGAGCCGTTGGGCTTGTTTCGACGCTGAAACGTGTGCGTTACATTTGGCGCGTAAAGTGCAGTGAAAAGAGCGCTTAAACGTCGAAATATCTCAAACGGCATGGAAATGACGGTCAATTTTCGTCAAAATCGACGAAATCATCGCGATTTGCGAGCCGTTGGGCTTGTTTCGACGCTGAAACGTGTGTGCATTACATTTGGCGCGTAAAGTGCAGTGAAAAGAGCGCTTAAACGTCGAAATATCTCAAACGGGATGGAAATGACGGTCAATTTTCGTCAAAATCGACGAAATCATCGCGATTTGCGAGCCGTTGGGCTTTGTTTCGACGCTGAAACGTGTGTGCATTACATTTGGCGCGTAAAGTGCGTGAAAAGAGCGCTTAAACGTCGAAATATCTCAAACGGGATGGAAATGACGGTCAATTTTCGTCAAAATCGACGAAATCATCGCGATTTGCGAGCCGTTGGGCTTGTTTCGACGCTGAAACGTGTGCATTACATTTGGCGCGTAAAGTGCAGTGAAAAGAGCGCTTAAACGTCGAAATATCTCAAACGGGATGGAAAATGACGGTCAATTTTCGTCAAAATCGACGAAATCATCGCGATTTGCGAGCCGTTGGGCTTGTGCTTCGACGCTGAAACGTGTGCATTACATTTGGCGCGTAAAGTGCAGTGAAAAGAGCGCTTAAACGTCGAAATATCTCAAACGGGATGGAAATGACGGTCAATTTTCGTCAAAATCGACGAAATCATCGCGATTTGCGAGCCGTTGGGCTTGTTTCGACGCTGAAACGTGTGTCATTACATTTGGCGCGTAAAGTGCAGTGAAAAGAGCGCTTAAAACGTCGAAATATCTCAAACGGGATGGAAATGACGGTCAATTTTCGTCAAAATCGACGAAATCATCGCGATTTGCGAGCTGTTGGGCTTGTTTCGACGCTGAAACGTGTGTGCATTACATTTGGCGCGTAAAGTGCAGTGAAAAGAGCGCTTAAACGTCGAAATATCTCAAACGGGATGGAAATGACGGTCAATTTTCGTCAAAATCGACGAAATCATCGCGATTTGCGAGCCGTTGGGCTTGTTTCGACGCTGAAACGTGTGTGCATTACATTTGGCGCGTAAAGTGCAGTGAAAAAGAGCGCTTAAACGTCGAAATATCTCAAACGGGATGGAAATGACGGTCAATTTTCGTCAAAATCGACGAAATCATCGCGATTTGCGAGCCGTTGGGCTTGTTTCGACGCTGAAACGTGTGTGCATTACATTTGGCGCGTAAAGTGCAGTGAAAAGAGCGCTTAAACGTCGAAATATCTCAAACGGGATGGAAATGACGGTCAATTTTCGTCAAAATCGACGAAATCATCGCGATTTGCGAGCCGTTGGGCTTGTTTCGACGCTGAAACGTGTGTCATTACATTTGGCGCGTAAAGTGCAGTGAAAAGAGCGCTTAAACGTCGAAATATCTCAAACGGGATGGAAATGACGGTCAATTTTCGTCAAAATCGACGAAATCATCGCGATTTGCGAGCCGTTGGGCTTGTTTCGACGCTGAAACGTGTGTGCATTACATTTGGCGCGTA
Organism: Bombus sylvicola; assembly: GCA_019677175.1. Taxonomy (NCBI): domain Eukaryota; kingdom Metazoa; phylum Arthropoda; class Insecta; order Hymenoptera; family Apidae; genus Bombus; species Bombus sylvicola. Next base: position 7,422 of record JACSOB010000178.1, on the reverse strand, counting down.
AAGTGCAGTGAAAAGAGCGCTTAAACGTCGAAATATCTCAAACGGGATGGAAATGACGGTCAATTTTCGTCAAAATCGACGAAATCATCGCGATTTGCGAGCCGTTGGGCTTTGTTTCGACGCTGAAACGTGTGTGCATTACATTTGGCGCGTAAAGTGCAGTGAAAAGAGCGCTTAAACGTCGAAATATCTCAAACGGGATGGAAATGACGGTCAATTTTCGTCAAAATCGACGAAATCATCGCGATTTGCGAGCCGTTGGGCTTGTTTCGACGCTGAAACGTGTGCATTACATTTGGCGCGTAAAGTGCAGTGAAAAGAGCGCTTAAACGTCGAAATATCTCAAACGGGATGGAAATGACGGTCAATTTCGTCAAAATCGACGAAATCATCGCGATTTGCGAGCCGTTGGGCTTGTTTCGACGCTGAAACGTGTGTGCATTACATTTGGCGCGTAAAGTGCAGTGAAAAGAGCGCTTAAACGTCGAAATATCTCAAACGGGATGGAAATGACGGTCAATTTTCGTCAAAATCGACGAAATCATCGCGATTTGCGAGCCGTTGGGCTTGTTTCGACGCTGAAACGTGTGCATTACATTTGGCGCGTAAAGTGCAGTGAAAAGAGCGCTTAAACGTCGAAATATCTCAAACGGGATGGAAATGACGGTCAATTTTCGTCAAAATCGACGAAATCATCGCGATTTGCGAGCCGTTGGGCTTGTTTCGACGCTGAAACGTGTGGTCATTACATTTGGCGCGTAAAGTGCAGTGAAAAGAGCGCTTAAACGTCGAAATATCTCAAACGGGATGGAAATGACGGTCAATTTTCGTCAAAATCGACGAAATCATCGCGATTTGCGAGCCGTTGGGCTTGTTTCGACGCTGAAACGTGTGTGCATTACATTTGGCGCGTAAAGTGCAGTGAAAAGAGCGCTTAAACGTCGAAATATCTCAAACGGGATGGAAATGACGGTCAATTTTCGTCAAAATCGACGAAATCATCGCGATTTGCGAGCCGTTGGGCTTGTTTCGACGCTGAAACGTGTGCGCATTACATTTGGCGCGTAAAGTGCAGTGAAAAGAGCGCTTAAACGTCGAAATATCTCAAACGGGATGGAAATGACGGTCAATTTTCGTCAAAATCGACGAAATCATCGCGATTTGCGAGCCGTTGGGCTTGTTTCGACGCTGAAACGTGTGTGCATTGCGATTTGGCGCGTAAAGTGCAGTGAAAAGAGCGCTTAAACGTCGAAATATCTCAAACGGGATGGAAATGACGGTCAATTTTCGTCAAAATCGACGAAATCATCGCGATTTGCGAGCCGTTGGGCTTGTTTCGACGCTGAAACGTGTCGTGCATTACATTTGGCGCGTAAAGTGCAGTGAAAAGAGCGCTTAAACGTCGAAATATCTCAAACGGGATGGAAATGACGGTCAATTTTCGTCAAAATCGACGAAATCATCGCGATTTGCGAGCCGTTGGGCTTGTTTCGACGCTGAAACGTGTGCATTACATTTGGCGCGTAAAGTGCAGTGAAAAGAGCGCTTAAACGTCGAAATATCTCAAACGGGATGGAAATGACGGTCAATTTTCGTCAAAATCGACGAAATCATCGCGATTTGCGAGCCGTTGGGCTTGTTTCGACGCTGAAACGTGTGCATTACATTTGGCGCGTAAAGTGCAGTGAAAAGAGCGCTTAAACGTCGAAATATCTCAAACGGGATGGAAATGACGGTCAATTTTCGTCAAAATCGACGAAATCATCGCGATTTGCGAGCCGTTGGGCTTGTTTCGACGCTGAAACGTGTGCGTGCATTACATTTGGCGCGTAAAGTGCAGTGAAAAGAGCGCTTAAACGTCGAAATATCTCAAACGGGATGGAAATGACGGTCAATTTTCGTCAAAATCGACGAAATCATCGCGATTTGCGAGCCGTTGGGCTTGTTTCGACGCTGAAACGTGTGTGCATTACATTTGGCGCGTAAAGTGCAGTGAAAAGAGCGCTTAAACGTCGAAATATCTCAAACGGGATGGAAATGACGGTCAATTTTCGTCAAAATCGACGAAATCATCGCGATTTGCGAGCCGTTGGGCTTGTTTCGACGCTGAAACGTGTGTGCATTACATTTGGCGCGTAAAGTGCAGTGAAAAGAGCGCTTAAACGTCGAAATATCTCAAACGGGATGGAAATGACGGTCAATTTTCGTCAAAATCGACGAAATCATCGCGATTTGCGAGCCGTTGGGCTTGTTTCGACGCTGAAACGTGTGTGCATTACATTTGGCGCGTAAAGTGCAGTGAAAAGAGCGCTTAAACGTCGAAATATCTCAAACGGGATGGAAATGACGGTCAATTTTCGTCAAAATCGACGAAATCATCGCGATTTGCGAGCCGTTGGGCTTGTTTCGACGCTGAAACGTGTGTGCATTACATTTGGCGCGTAAAGTGGAGTGAAAAGAGCGCTTAAACGTCGAAATATCTCAAACGGGATGGAAATGACGGTCAGTTTTCGTCAAAATCGACGAAATCGTCGCGATTTGCGAGCTGTTGGGCTTGTTTCGACGCTGAAACGTGTGTGCATTACATTTGGCGCGTAAAGTGCAGTGAAAAAGAGCGCTTAAACGTCGAAATATCTCAAACGGGATGGAAATGACGGTCAATTTTCGTCAAAATCGACGAAATCATCGCGATTTGCGAGCCGTTGGGCTTGTTTCGACGCTGAAACGTGTGTGCATTACATTTGGCGCGTAAAGTGCAGTGAAAAGAGCGCTTAAACGTCGAAATATCTCAAACGGGATGGAAATGACGGTCAATTTTCGTCAAAATCGACGAAATCATCGCGATTTGCGAGCCGTTGGGCTTGTTTCGACGCTGAAACGTGTGTGCATTACATTTGGCGCGTAAAGTGCAGTGAAAAGAGCGCTTAAACGTCGAAATATCTCAAACGGGATGGAAATGACGGTCAATTTTCGTCAAAATCGACGAAATCATCGCGATTTGCGAGCCGTTGGGCTTGTTTCGACGCTGAAACGTGTGTGCATTACATTTGGCGCGTAAAGTGCAGTGAAAAGAGCGCTTAAACGTCGAAATATCTCAAACGGGATGGAAATGACGGTCAGTTTTCGTCAAAATCGACGAAATCATCGCGATTTGCGAGCCGTTGGGCTTGTTTCGACGCTGAAACGTGTGTGCATTACATTTGGCGCGTAAAGTGGAGTGAAAAGAGCGCTTAAACGTCGAAATATCTCAAACGGGATGGAAATGACGGTCAATTTTCGTCAAAATCGACGAAATCATCGCGATTTGCGAGCCGTTGGGCTTGTTTCGACGCTGAAACGTGTGTGCATTACATTTGGCGCGTAAAGTGGAGTGAAAAGAGCGCTTAAACGTCGAAATATCTCAAACGGGATGGAAATGACGGTCAGTTTTCGTCAAAATCGACGAAATCATCGCGATTTGCGAGCTGTTGGGCTTGTTTCGACGCTGAAACGTGTGTGCATTACATTTGGCGCGTAAAGTGGAGTGAAAAGAGCGCTTAAACGTCGAAATATCTCAAACGGGATGGAAATGACGGTCAGTTTTCGTCAAAATCGACGAAATCATCGCGATTTGCGAGCCGTTGGGCTTGTTTCGACGCTGAAACGTGTGTGCATTACATTTGGCGCGTAAAGTGCAGTGAAAAGAGCGCTTAAACGTCGAAATATCTCAAACGGGATGGAAATGACGGTCAATTTTCGTCAAAATCGACGAAATCATCGCGATTTGCGAGCCGTTGGGCTTGTTTCGACGCTGAAACGTGTGTGCATTACATTTGGCGCGTAAAGTGCAGTGAAAAGAGCGCTTAAACGTCGAAATATCTCAAACGGGATGGAAATGACGGTCAATTTTCGTCAAAATCGACGAAATCATCGCGATTTGCGAGCCGTTGGGCTTGTTTCGACGCTGAAACGTGTGTGCATTACATTTGGCGCGTAAAGTGCAGTGAAAAGAGCGCTTAAACGTCGAAATATCTCAAACGGGATGGAAATGACGGTCAATTTTCGTCAAAATCGACGAAATCATCGCGATTTGCGAGCCGTTGGGCTTGTTTCGACGCTGAAACGTGTGTGCATTACATTTGGCGCGTAAAGTGCAGTGAAAAGAGCGCTTAAACGTCGAAATATCTCAAACGGGATGGAAATGACGGTCAATTTTCGTCAAAATCGACGAAATCATCGCGATTTGCGAGCCGTTGGGCTTGTTTCGACGCTGAAACGTGTGTGCATTACATTTGGCGCGTAAAGTGGAGTGAAAAGAGCGCTTAAACGTCGAAATATCTCAAACGGGATGGAAATGACGGTCAATTTTCGTCAAAATCGACGAAATCATCGCGATTTGCGAGCCGTTGGGCTTGTTTCGACGCTGAAACGTGTGTGCATTACATTTGGCGCGTAAAGTGGAGTGAAAAGAGCGCTTAAACGTCGAAATATCTCAAACGGGATGGAAATGACGGTCAATTTTCGTCAAAATCGACGAAATCATCGCGATTTGCGAGCCGTTGGGCTTGTTTCGACGCTGAAACGTGTGTGCATTACATTTGGCGCGTAAAGTGGAGTGAAAAGAGCGCTTAAACGTCGAAATATCTCAAACGGGATGGAAATGACGGTTAATTTTCGTCAAAATCGACGAAATCATCGCGATTTGCGAGCTGTTGGGCTTGTTTCGACGCTGAAACGTGTGTGCATTACATTTGGCGCGTAAAGTGGAGTGAAAAGAGCGCTTAAACGTCGAAATATCTCAAACGGGATAGAAAATGACGGTCAGTTTTCGTCAAAATCGAGGAAATCATCGCGATTTGCGAGCTGTTGGGCTTGTTTCGACGCTGAAACGTGTGTGCATTACATTTGGCGCGTAAAGTGGAGTGAAAAGAGCGCTTAAACGTCGAAATATCTCAAACGGGATAGAAATGACGGTCAGTTTTCGTCAAAATCGAGGAAATCATCGCGATTTGCGAGCCGTTGGGCTTGTTTCGACGCTGAAACGTGTGTGCATTACATTTGGCGCGTAAAGTGGAGTGAAAAGAGCGCTTAAACGTCGAAATATCTCAAACGGGATGGAAATGACGGTCAATTTTCGTCAAAATCGACGAAATCATCGCGATTTGCGAGCCGTTGGGCTTGTTTCGACGCTGAAACGTGTGTGCATTACATTTGGCGCGTAAAGTGCAGTGAAAAGAGCGCTTAAACGTCGAAATATCTCAAACGGGATGGAAATGACGGTCAATTTTCGTCAAAATCGACGAAATCATCGCGATTTGCGAGCCGTTGGGCTTGTTTCGACGCTGAAACGTGTGTGCATTACATTTGGCGCGTAAAGTGCAGTGAAAAGAGCGCTTAAACGTCGAAATATCTCAAACGGGATGGAAATGACGGTCAATTTTCGTCAAAATCGAGGAAATCATCGCGATTTGCGAGCCGTTGGGCTTGTTTCGACGCTGAAACGTGTGTCATTACATTTGGCGCGTAAAGTGGAGTGAAAAGAGCGCTTAAACGTCGAAATATCTCAAACGGGATGGAAATGACGGTCAATTTTCGTCAAAATCGAGGAAATCATCGCGATTTGCGAGCTGTTGGGCTTGTTTCGACGCTGAAACGTGTGCATTACATTTGGCGCGTAAAGTGGAGTGAAAAGAGCGCTTAAACGTCGAAATATCTCAAACGGGATGGAAATGACGGTCAATTTTCGTCAAAATCGAGGAAATCATCGCGATTTGCGAGCCGTTGGGCTTGTTTCGACGCTGAAACGTGTGTGCATTACATTTGGCGCGTAAAGTGCAGTGAAAAGAGCGCTTAAACGTCGAAATATCTCAAACGGGATGGAAATGACGGTCAATTTTCGTCAAAATCGACGAAATCATCGCGGATTTGCGAGCCGTTGGGCTTGTTTCGACGCTGAAACGTGTGTGCATTACATTTGGCGCGTAAAGTGCAGTGAAAAGAGCGCTTAAACGTCGAAATATCTCAAACGGGATAGAAATGACGGTCAATTTTCGTCAAAATCGAGGAAATCATCGCGATTTGCGAGCCGTTGGGCTTGTTTCGACGCTGAAACGTGTGCATTACATTTGGCGCGTAAAGTGGAGTGAAAAGAGCGCTTAAACGTCGAAATATCTCAAACGGGATGGAAATGACGGTCAATTTTCGTCAAAATCGACGAAATCATCGCGATTTGCGAGCCGTTGGGCTTGTTTCGACGCTGAAACGTGTGTCATTACATTTGGCGCGTAAAGTGGAGTGAAAAGAGCGCTTAAACGTCGAAATATCTCAAACGGGATGGAAATGACGGTCAATTTTCGTCAAAATCGAGGAAATCATCGCGATTTGCGAGCCGTTGGGCTTGTTTCGACGCTGAAACGTGTGTGCATTACATTTGGCGCGTAAAGTGGAGTGAAAAGAGCGCTTAAACGTCGAAATATCTCAAACGGGATAGAAATGACGGTCAATTTTCGTCAAAATCGAGGAAATCATCGCGATTTGCGAGCTGTTGGGCTTGTTTCGACGCTGAAACGTGTGTCATTACATTTGGCGCGTAAAGTGGAGTGAAAAGAGCGCGTAAACGTCGAAATATCTCAAACGGGATGGAAATGACGGTCAATTTTCGTCAAAATCGAGGAAATCATCGCGATTTGCGAGCCGTTGGGCTTGTTTCGACGCTGAAACGTGTGTGCATTACATTTGGCGCGTAAAGTGCGGTGAAAAGAGCGCTTAAACGTCGAAATATCTCAAACGGTATGGAAATGACGGTCAATTTTCGTCAAAATCGACGAAATCATCGCGATTTGCGAGCCGTTGGGCTTGTTTCGACGCTGAAACGTGTGTGCATTACATTTGGCGCGTAAAGTGGAGTGAAAAGAGCGCTTAAACGTCGAAATATCTCAAACGGGATGGAAATGACGGTCTATTTTCGTCAAAATCGAGGAAATCATCGCGATTTGCGAGCTGTTGGGCTTGTTTCTGACGCTGAAACGTGTGTGCATTAGCATTTGGCGCGTAAAGTGGAGTGAAAAGAGCGCTTAAACGTCGAAATATCTCAAACGGGATGGAAATGACGGTCAATTTTCGTCAAAATCGAGGAAATCGTTGCGATTTGCGAGCTGTTGGGTTTGTTTCGACGCTGAAACGTGTGTGCATTGCATTTGGCGCGTAAAGTGCAGTGAAAAGAGCGCTTAAACGTCGAAATATCTCAAACGGGATGGAAATGACGGTCAATTTTCGTCAAAATCGAGGAAATCATCGCGATTTGCGAGCCGTTGGGCTTGTTTCGACGCTGAAACGTGTGTGCATTACCATTTTGGCGCGTAAAGTGGAGTGAAAAGAGCGGCTTAAACGTCGAAATATCTCAATCGGTAGAATGACGGTCGGTTTCGTCAAAATCGAGGAAAT
>JACSOB010000177.1:0-48140 GCA_019677175.1 Bombus sylvicola | reverse complement strand
CCTTAAAATGACGACCGACCAAGGACGACAATTTGAATCGCGACTGTTTGAGGAGTTATGCCGGTTGCTCGGCGTCAAGCACTTACGCACGACGGCCTATTATCCCGCGCCTACACAGACAACTGGGTCGAATTCTGCGGATAGTACTATTAGGCATTCAAACCGCGATAAAGGAGGACCTAAATGCAACGGCAGCCGAAATGATTTACGGCACCGGCATACGATTGTCGGCGGAATGTTTCTTAGCAACCAAGCAGTGGGCCAACTCGGAATACGCGAACCGGCTAAAAGTATGGATGGAGAAGGTCAGGCCATACCCAGTGACGTGTCATGGCGAAAAGAAAATTTTCATTTTTAAAGAACTGGAATCATCGCTGTATGTTTTCTTGCGCCATGACGCGATAGAAGGCTCTTTACAGCCGCGGTACGACGGGCCGTTTAAAGTTGTAAAAAGGGATGAAAAAAAATTATATTATTAGAATAAGTAATCGCGACGTGTCCATAGACCGATTAAAACCTGCGCTTATAGTACCGGACGACTTAGAGGAAAAAACTGCCGAATCTCGTAACGTACTGATTCCGGTAGGACAAACGAATGCCCGCAACGGAAGCGATGCAAACAAGAACAATCGAATCGCGGAAGAAAACACTAGGAATAAGTACGTTACGCGGTCTGGGCGAAGAGTCCGTTTTCCCGATTGGTTTCAGGCAGGTTTCGGGTAAGAAGGCGGGGGGGAGGTGTAACCCCAGGCACCCCCTCGTTCGGTAATAGCAACTGGGGCTAAGGCGAATGGTAGGAGGTTGGTGGGCAGTAAGGAAAATCCGAGGATGGTGTTGGACGTAAAAGTAAGTGATAAAGTCACCATATCGGTTGTACCGAGGAGCAGGTGGAACGAGGAAAGCGACCCCTTTAGGCCCAGTAGGAAGATCTAGAGGAGCCCCACGAGTGGTGCTAGGCCTGATATAGAAGTAGTCGAATGTTCGGAGAGTTCAGCTGGGAATGGGGAACAGCGACCTCGGTACGCCAGTGACAACGAGAGGAATGGCCTACGCTAAGCAGCTGGCGAGAAGGGTGGTTGAGAGAAATACTGGAGCGAAGCAGGCGAGTACAATCATGCCTGGCGAAGCGGAAGACAGTGCCAGGGATAACACGATGAAGGGCGACGTCGACGATGAAGATGTGATATCGAGGGCGGAGCTTAACGGGCTTAATCAAGCCCTCACTGGCGTTGTCCAAATGTTGAGCGTCCTTGTAAAGAAATTCAAAGTAGACAAGGGCAAAGGCGAGGATATCAGGGAGGTAGGTAACCTTGTAAAAAGTATATTATCGTCCCTGGAACAGTGCGGAGAGCACAAAGATAGGAGGAGGAAGAGGAAGAAGGAACCTGTTGGCGGAGTAGTCAATAGGGTGACGACGGCCAATGAAGGTGGATATCCCAAGAGGAAAGGGATATCGCCGGCTGAGTTAACGAGGACGGAGGAGCGCAAGAGGCCTAGAAAAGGCGAGGTCTCTTTTGCGGAGGCCTGCGGGAGTATATTTAGTAAGGCCAGAATGGAGGAGGAGTATAGCGACGACTCCGAGGTTTGGATGAAGGTCGAAAGGAGGAAAAGGGAGAGGAATAATGGCGGCCAGGGGCACCTTGGAGGGAGCCACTGAGGTCCGAAGAACGAGGGCAGGGCACATCCTGATTGAGTTTGATAGGACGGTCTCGGTGCACGGAGGTGGCCGCGCTCGTTAATAGGGCGACGTTGCAGATTAGAAATGTCGACCCCCTCACCAGCAAGGAGGAGCTGGTGGAAGAGATAAGAGCGCAATGGGGGATTAAGGACAGTGTGAACGTGGAGGTGAAATCTCTGAAGATGGCACCATGGGGCAAGCAGGTGGCAGTTGTGGTCCTCCCTGCTAATGGGGTGCTGAGTGAAGATAGGGATGGGAGGCTGAGACCGTTCTCAGCCCCGTGGCTAACCATAGCCTCGGTTAGGTTGCTTACTGGCTCACTGCGCTGCTATAAGTGCCACATGCTGGGGCACATGGCAGCGAAATGTACTGTGGTGTGCCCGGGTAGGGAACTTTGTAAGAGGTGTGATAGTACCGAACACACCATGAAAGATTGCGATAGGGAACCTAGGTACGCGATGTGTTCGGGGCAGGAGAGGATCAGCGCGAAACACATCGCCGGTTCGCTGGCGTGCTCGATGGTGCGTCTAGGGGTTAGGAAGTTTAGACGGGGACTCAATTAGAGTCCTACAGATTAATTTAAATAGGTGCAGGCTGGCGCAGGACCTGATGATGCAGTACGTATGTGAAAGCAGGGTGGACATTGTGGTCATCTCTGAGCCCTATAGGCAATTGCCTTATAGGTTTAATGACGAGAGCGGGGATGCATCCATATGAGTCACCCTGTTTAACGGTAGATACGCGATGAGCGAGACCCTGGCCCAAAGGGTTTCGACGCCTTTTGGGGGGGACTAGATGGTGTTCTGAAGGAGGGGAGGAGAAGTGCATCGGCGCGAATGGTTGCCGGTGACTTTAATGCTAAGTCTAGAGTGTGGGGTGGCAATAGGAGCGAACGGAGGCGAACATGCCTGCTGCACGTGATCACGAAGTGCGGTTTGTTACCGATTAGGACGACGGGGAACTATTCCTTCCTGAGAAATGGAAAGACTAGTTTCCCGGATGTGTTGAGTATCGATCGACGTATGAGGCTGAGTTGGAGGAAGAGTGCTGTCTTGGATTGGTACTCAGCCTCTGATCACTTTTATATCTTGCATAAATTTACGAGCAGCGTTAAGAGGGCGGTTGGTGGGGCGTTCGTATACTCGACGAAGCAGATTGACTGCAGAAGAAAGGGCCTGGTATGCATTCTGGTCGCCTTCGATGTAAAGAACGCGTTCAACACCTTGAGGCTGGAGAGTATCCTGGAGGAAGCGCGAAGAAGGCGGTTGCCAGGACGACTTCAGGAGCTGATCGGGGATTACTTGGTCGATAGGAGGATTATAGCGCACTGCCGGGACGGCGTCGGATGGAGGAATGTCGGTGCGGGGGTTCCGCAGGGGTTGCTCTTAGGACCGCTACTGTGGAACCTGTACGACGGAATACTGGAGACGCTCGACCGGGAGAAGGACATCGAATTTGTGGCGTTTGCGGACGACCTGGCGGTACTCCTTACGGCTAGGGAGTTCCTCGGCATCGAGGACAGGATACGGGCGGTTATCAACATGGCCACCAGATGGTGCAGCGACGTGGGACTGCATTTGGCAAGAGAGATGACGGAGGTTTTCCTCCTAACCAGGAAGAGGATACCGACGAGTTTTAACTTTGACGTGGGGGACGGGGGGAGATCTCCACTAATAAGACAGTGAAGTATTTGGGAGTTTGGTTGGATAATGCTAGGGGGTTCTCCCCCCACCTCGAATCGGCATGTGACAAGGCGGAACGTTTCTTGACTGCCATACGGGGCCTGCTTCCCATCGTGAATGGGCCTAGGGACGTGGTTCGAAGGCTCTATTATGGGGTGTGGGAGTCTGTGGTTCTGTATGGTGCACCTATATGGGCCTCATTCCTTGTTAAGGTGATGAATAAGAAGATCATTAAGAGGGCACAGAGGGCGGCGATGATCCGTACGTCTACTGCCTACCGTACAGTGTCGCATGGAGCCTTGTGTGTGGTGACGGGTAACATGCCCACACACATAAAGGCGTGGTTACGGTGGAAGCAGTACGGCTTGAAGAGGCGGATTGTTGAGAACTCAGATGGAATGGAGAGGCTGAAGACCGAAGCCGAGGACAGATGGAGGGTGGAATGGACGTTCTACAATCCCTACAACTGGACTAAGGGGTTGCTCGACGATCCGTTGATCTTCTACAGAACGAACAGGGGCGTCAACTACCACGTCATGCAGATTCTTACTGGGCACGGTATCTTCAATTGGTGCCGTCACAGGATTGGGAAAGAGACGCACACCAGTTGTTGGGATTGTGGAGCCGCCATGGACGATGCCGAACACGTGCTTTTTTGATGCCCTAGATGGACGGAGGAGCGCGTGGAGTTGGAGGTCGAGATGGGAGAAGTATGCAGGATAGAGAACCGGATCGTGGAGAAGATGGCCGCCGAGGAGCGGCTATGGCTGAAATTTTGCAACCTGTGTACAAAGGTTATGACAAACCGGCTTAATAAGGAGAGGGAGGTGGAGGCTCTACGAAGAAGGGAAAGTAGGAGGAGAAGATAGCAAATGTAGGATGATTACTGATGGAGATGTGTACGTGTGTGTAGAGGCCAACCCGAAGTAATGTCGAATGATTGTATCGGGTTGGTACCTCGAGTACCGCAATACAGGGAGTAGGAGGAGGGGTTTTTAGTGAGTATGGCGACGTCATCTGCCAAGTCCCACATAACCTGGCGACACGGGTCACCGGGTATGCGTAATGGCATTTTCCCCTCCTCGCGCAAAAAAAAGGTTTCGGGTAAGAACCGTAACTTGTCGGACATAGAATATATTGTATATCTTCAACTTTTAAAATTGCGACGACTTGCGAGAATAGTGTAAATAATTTTTTTTACGAATACGATATCACTGATAGGGGGTGATGTAGCGGCACATGAGTCATAGGACGTGGCGGATCCAGAGCGACTCATGTTGTTGTTGTACCTCAGAACACGAACATCGCCTTGATGCACGAAACATATCGATAGGTAAACTCCGGACAAAACAAAGTCACCGTTATGGGCAACCGTCGATCTAAGATGATTTCAAATTTTCCGACTCTCCTCCCGCCCCTCTCTCCCAGTATAGGTAAACGGACGCGATCGCGAGCAAGTTAGTATATACCGAGTATCTACGAATTATCGATCAATATCTACGAGTTATTATCCGAATCATTATCTGAGTTATACTTATCTTGTTTTTCGCGAGCGACCATACTCTAGCTTCGCGAATACATTTGTACGAGCGTCTCTCGACGGTATTTATATTTATTCTTATTTATTTTATTTATTCTAAATATATTTGAGGGGTTGCAGCAGCAATTTCTCGTATTCTCTGAGTTATTGATCCTCACACGATCCACTACATGATCGATAACTGAACTCTTTACGATTGCATCCGTTTAAACTGGTATACTATAAAGTGGTCGAGGGAGAGTCGGAAAATTCAAATTCGTCTTCATTCGACAGCCGCACGTAGCGGCGACATTATTTTGCCTGGAGTTTATTTACTATTACATTATGTATGTCCTAACGGTATTGATTCGCGAGGCAAAAAAACAACAACATGATTTGAATTGTCCTCTAGCTCATGTGCCGCTACATGTACTTTCAAGGAGCAAAACTGGCACAGTTCCGCTTGTGACGCGAAACGGAGATTATCGTTTCCCTTCCCACTTTTCCTCCGGCCAGTGCAAGTCTAGTTCTTGTATTGCGTTCCGCAGTTTCTGCCTATCTTCGTTGATCCTCTAAGATGTGATGAGGGGTTTCTATCTCTCCGCAGTCGCACGTGTCTACTTCGCTCAGACGGAATGTCCTGAGTTTGCTGTTGAAATTCCCGTGACCACTGATGAACTGTGTCATGTAATGGTCTGGTCTTACCCAGCGGTTCTCAAGCCTATCCTTGACTCTGTCGAAATACTCGAACGTTGTTCTGCCCATCGGTGTGGTCTGCCATCGTTCTTGTCACTTTTCAGTAGCTTCCCTGACGATGGCTCTCTGGTTGGTTGCTTCGTCCAGTCCTCTTTTCTTCTTGTGGGCTCTCCTCCTGATCTCAATTAGCAGGTCGATGGGTATTACACCTGCGATGACCTGTAGTGCCTCCGTTGACGTTGTCCTGTAGGCCTTCGTCACTTGGAGGAGTGCCATTCTCTGTGGTCTTATCAGCATGTTTTTCGTTTTCCCACTCAACAGGTCGCTCCAGCCGGCTGCGGCGTATGTGGTTATCGGTTCGAACAGCCCTTTGTACAGGATACTCATGGCTGCGTGTCCGAGTCCCCATTTCGTCCTGGCCACTCTTGCGAGGCTATTGAATAGTCTCTGGCACTTTTGTGTTGTTTCGTGCACATGCCGATTGATTCTTAGACCTCTTTCAAGGTGCACTCCCAAGTACTTGATCACTTGTCCCATTCTGATACCTTTATTGTTGATCTTGATGATCGGTGGTCTCTCCGCGTCCAATTTGCCCTTGACTAGCAGCATTTCCGTCTTTTCCGCCGATAGCGATAATTTCTTCCTGGTGCACCACGTGGAAACGCGTGTAACTACATCTTGTCCTTTCTTCTGTAGTTCAATCCTTGCGTTTCCTTGTCGTTAGTTCGGCCAGCAGGTCACCGAATATAAGGTTCCAGAAACTTGGACCAAGTACCGATCCCTGCGGGCATCCTTTCGTGACGGGCTTGCTGACTACTTCGTTTTTCCCGGTGACTTGCACGATTCCTTCCGAGAAGTAGTTCCTCGTCAGCCGATACAGGTTGTTGGGGCAGCCCCTTCTCTTCAAATCGTGCATTACGTTCGGCCACCAGACGTTGTCGAAGGCTCCTGATATGTCGAGTGCTATAGCGAGGACATATTTCTTGTCGCTCATTTGCTCGACTTCTTCGCGGAATTTGATGATCGTGTCCACCGGCGATCTTCCGGGGCGAAAGCCGTATTGACGGTCCGAGGACATCTCGTGCGTGTGAAAAATGGTCGCCATCCTTGTAGCCATCAGCCTTTCCAGCAATTTGCCTACCATAGATAGTAGGCAGATCGGTTTGTAGAACTTTGGACTACTTCTGTCCGGATCTGGTCCTTTCGGGATGGTGATGACGTTCCCCACTTTCCATCTTCTTGGGAAGACCTCCCAGGTGAGGCAGCCATTCATGAGCCTAAGGAGTTCTTGGTGGATTCCGCCCAGGCACGTTGTATTGTCTCCGCTTCGATCAAGTCGGGGCCAGGACATTTGCCCTCTTTCAGTCGTTTCACAGCGCCGCTGAGTTCTTTAGGCTGGAACTCTGGGGTGTCTTCGTCGCTTGGAGGGGTTGTCATGCTCCTCCTGATCTCTGTCTGCTCTGGCGTGTCCGTTTCTTCTTGGTCTTCGGGTAAGAGGGCGGACAGCATCGCCGCTGCGGTCGTTCGCCAGTTGGAGGTATCTCCTTGTGGCGTCCGCTGGGTAGATACTGCTTCTTCTCTCCTGAGTTTACCCGTGATCGTTCTGTATGCAATTCCCCAGGGTTCTTTGTTACCCTCGTTTGTTACAAACTTCTGCCAGCTCTGGACCTTGGCTGTCGTAATCATCTCCGTGTAGTCTCTTCTGATTTCCCTATACCGCAGCTTCTCTTCTTCCCTCGTTGCGGGATCCTTAACCCCCTGATTCCTTCTTGCTCGGTGGGTGTTTCTCCTCGCTCGTGTGAGCTCGGTTGTCCACCATGGTACCGAACTGTAGTGCCATTTCTTCTTAAGAATGGCCGCGTCGCAGGCCCTTATGAGGACCGCCTGCATTCGTTCGGCCATTCGTTCTACGTCCTCAGCTTGCTACACCCTCGGAGTGTCTCTCTCTCCTCTATGACAACTCTTTGGAACACTTCCCAGTCGGCTTTTCGTGTATTGTATCGTTTCTCTTGAAGCTGCGTCTCGGTACTTCTTTTTTCCGAAAACCAGGCGCGTCTCCAGGACTTTGTGGTCGCTGGAGGTTCCGTGCTCGTGAACTCTTCATTCTCGCACGAGCGGTGTTGCGTCTGGCCTCACTAGGGTTATGTCTATATTTGACCGCCCTCGAATTGTCTCAAATGTATAGGCCTGCCCTGATTGGTTAAGGACGTGGAGGCCGTATTGTGCTATGACGGCTTCTAGGGCTTCTCCTCTATCGTCTATACTCCTGCTGTTCCACAACGGTGACTTTGCGTTAGAGTCTAAGCCGATGATGGTCTTCTTGCCTCTGAGACTCTTCAGTACTTTCTCCAGCTATTCTGTGCCGACTCCGATGTCTTCGGTCGGTGGAAAGTACTGGTTTACCGCATATAGTTCCGTTTCTCCGTCGCTTATCTGCACACATAGGCAGTGTGTTGTGCAGAGCCCGGCGACTTCGAGTGGCGTTAGGTGTTCTGATTTCACACCCACAGCTGCTATTGGCGGGCAGTTTTCGCAGCTGGCGTTTTTGTCTTTGCTAGTGCACTCTTTCGTGCTGTGGCCTCTTTCCGCGCAGTGCGCGCAGATTTCGTAGTTGACGCGGTAGTATTTTGCTACGTGCCCGTAGCCTTGGCATTTATAGCAGCGGCTGACGGCAATAAAATTGCGGACCTTGCATGCATTCCACGATATATACACCTTCCCTTTTAATAACTTTTCCCTTACCTGGGAGGGTACTTCTATCACCTAATTGGTCTCCTCGGAGTCCTTGTGGCCCGTCCTGAAGCAGAATTTGATGGCCGCAACATCCTCCTCCTTGAGTCTGTCCTCGTTCTGTTTCCTGATACATGCTTTTATCTCTTTTTTAGGAATTTCCCTTGGGACGTCGAATATCATCCGGAGCTGCCTCCTCTGCGGTGTTCTGGTCTTTAGGCCTGCCTCCTTCAGCTTCGCGTTCCCGGTGAATGCTTTTAAGCTGAATGTGAATGCTTCCGGCTCTGTCGTTTCGACTGCAAGTCCGTTTCCTCCGATTTTTCTCATGCCGGTGACCTGCATTCCCTTCTTTCGGGGGTTCACAAGAGTAACCACCGCTTCCCGAGCGTCCTCGCTCGTCTTGATTGCACAGTCTACTTGCTCTGGGCGTATAATTACCACGTTCTTCGGTGGCTGGACTATTATCTGCCCGACTTTGCTGCTGGTCATCTTTACCTTCTCCGCGTACGATGGCTGCTTTGGCTTGGGCCTCGCGGTTTTCTTGACCGCTGTTTCAAGTCGCTTGCTGACTTGCAGCGACTTGTTTACCACAGATAGTATTTCTGTGTTCTTACTCTGGGTTGTTCCAGTACTTTGCTCTAGCCTCCCAGTCAGGTAACTGTTGCGGAGCAGGAGCTCCTCCACAATTCCCCGCATGTCCTTGAAATGCCGCATGATTGTCGCGGCCTGATCTTTGTTTATTTTCTTGCTCGGGTCGAGACAAAATGCTAAAATCTTCTTTTCGATTTCACTTGCCTTCTCCTAGATGTCTGGTATCGGCCTTGGTGTTTCGGGTCCTGGCCGAGATTTCTGCTTGGCTTCTTTTTCCTCCCCCTCGGCCCTTTTCCTTTTCTTAATTTCTAGGCTCTGTTTTTCCGGTGTTGAGCCCTCCAGTTTTTGCGACCTTAGGGGTTGCAGGACCACTCGCGCCTTCGTGGCTGGTGGTGTCTGTCCCCATGATGCCATTTTTCTGTTCGGCTTCGAACTGTTCTGATTGCAGAAGCTGAGTCCCAGCGGCGTATTGTTTCGCGGTCGCAGGCACTAAGTCCCAGCGGCGTATCGCTTTACGCGCGCAGACGCAAAGTCCCAGCGGCGTATTGCTTTACGCACGCTGACACCAAGTCTGGCGGCGTAATGACGGCACTAGAGAAGCACTTACACTTGCACATCTGTATGTTTTTCAATATGGGAAGGGCCAACAGGTAGTGTCTGTCTTTGTTTACGGGTGCTTACCTCGACGCCATCGCCATACGGAACCCGGGCACCCCTAGGGCCATAGGGGTTGGGATATGCCCAACCAGCGCGCAAGGCACCTTGTGCCTTGCTACCTTGATTAGCTAAGCCTGCAGGGTCCTTCGCTCGTTACAGTTTAAACGGGGCGATTCTAAGCCCTACCGTCTCACCAGGACTGCTCCGGAGCAGGTGGGACGCTGTTCACCCGCCGAAGGCCATTCGGGGCGAGCCATTACCCCTTAAATCGACCCTCTTGCCGGCATCTTGGCCATCAACCACTGCCACCACGAGTCCAAACCCATAATTGGCCGAGCAGAGGGGTCGCTACTCCCTCCGGGCTTACACTCGACCGCCCGTCGTACCATCCTAAGTCATTGGTGGGCCTATCGTGTGGATGTACCGCCACGTCACTGCCGGCCGGCGACCTGCTAATCGTACTCGACAGATCCAGATAGGACTCACGTAAGCGGGGGCCTCAAGGTACAAAGTACCCGGGAACTTATCCCGACGGTCCTATCCTTGGCATCAGGATCGTGGGTGCGCTACTACCCAAGGCCAGGTAGAGAGAGCATAGACGAGCCTCTCGCCTACACTCCCGGCGACCTTCCTTGCGGTGTACATAGAGGACTCACGTAAGCTGGCGCGTGTCCCGTCGGTCTTCCCTCGCTGCGGGAACGTGAGTTTGCCAGCCCCCATAGACTTACATAAGCAAGTCCTCCTTGCGGAGGGGAATAGGGCAACAGATGGAAAGGATACCTATAGCGTCAGTGTCAGAGACCGCTTCTGTTTCGACTGCCGGATAATCCGTGCGGATTCGATCGAATCCGCCGCTCTCAACGCGAAATAACTGCGTTCACAGGATATTTGCAGCTAGCCCGAGGAACCGCTGTAAATCTTAGGATCTAGTTAACTAAGGTTCTTCAAACGGACAAACGGTTTTTGTCCTAACAGTCCCTAAATCGAACATAGATATTAACCAATTAACAGTACTTTCTACTCCAACGAAGAACGACTATCGCGTATCGGCTAAGTTTAAAATACTCGGTTTCTTAAAGCTTGATGAATTGTTCCGCGCGATAAGCGTATCTTGCTAAATCAATTAAATCGACGTTGACACAAATTCAATCGTAGCACGTCGGATATCAATCATCGATGGTTAGAAACGTTTTGAAATATCGACGAGTGCCTGGGCTGAGGCTGCTTAAGCCATCATTCCGCAGGATTTACGTCGGTTTTTAACGGACCCATTCTTCTAGCTGTCCATTCGCGGTAAAAAGGTTCAGTTTCGTCTACTTCGACGAATTAGGCGCATTTCGAGTGACGATACTTCTCGATACGTTGCAAAATACTTTATTACCGTGCTGCACGTCTGCTTCAACGTCAGCTTCTCCTCGTTTGCAACGAGAGGTGATATGGTTTAATCCTTGTGCCGCCAACATTTCGATCGCTCCATTCGTTCCGCATTATCCTTCGTATGCGTTGTCAGTCAGTCAGCCGATGCCGTTCCGGACGGCACCACACGCATTTCGCTACTCTAATCGACTCTCCATGTCGATCGAGATTTTCCGCGAGCTAATTCTTTCTTTATTCATACCCATCTTCTTCTTCCGGAGGATTTATCGTTTTGAAACAGTTTATAGGTAGTTTTGTGAATTCCGAAAACCTTGCCTTTTGGCAATCTGTGAACGTTGGCAGGTTTTCCGACAGGTATATACGAACAGTTTTGGAATTTTCCTGATTCTTTTTTGAAAATAATAAGAGATTGTCTTTCTCCTTAAAGTTTCATTTTCCTGCATGCTATGATAATGGAAAGGCTGCATCGAAGAAGATATAAATAATTTCTGTAGTAAATTTATTATCTAAATATCGACCTAAAGCTAGATCTTTATAAAAATTTCATTTTTCCTCTTTGATGCGATCAGAGCGGCACTTTGTCGGTTATAAGCGACGTAATGATTGGAATTATTGAAATACGCGTATGATGGAAATGTTGGGTTCGAGGAATGTTTCGTTTTGTTTAGAAATTCGGTAAAACAGATAGGAAAGCGCTGAAAATCCAACTGAATCGGGATTATTTACAGAGTATCGATGAAACTCCTTCGAACAACGTCGGCAACGTTTACGAGCTACTAACCATGCATTTGAACGACGAACGTTAAACCGCCTGAATTCCGTTTTTTAAAAACAATACTAGCGACATCGCAAATTGTATTCTGATTGCCATCGATTTTAATCGCGATTTGATTAAAGTTTAGATGAAATATAAGAAAATGGAAATTAATTTCAACGATTGGAGAGTGAAATTCTCTTTTTTCATACATTGTCCATCTTTTAAGTATATTTTATTCGTTGCAGAGTTTTAATGTATTCCGAACTTGGGTCTCTCAAAATACCAGCGCGGTTAATTTGCCAAAATTCGTTTCTTTCTTTTCCTCGAGTTACCTGGCATCGTCCGTTGTGATCATTAACCAGCGACTTACAGTTTTGCTGGATTGCAGTTTTAAATCTTAGACCTGCTAGCTCTGGTGAACGTTAGTGTTTAAGACAAGTGTCTGCTTGTTTTTTTTAAGTTCGACGATTGGAATTTGTTAGAATTTAATCTTGAAGTTAAGATTAATAATCTGTGGAAGACACAATGTTTATGTTGAAATAATATTATGTGATATTTATTAAACAAAATTACAGAACCAAATGTATTTAAAATATTAGCGAGTGTTATGGATTGTTGACAGTCGGCCAGTTACTCTCAGACTGACTGTACGTAGTGACCCATGGCCCCTTAAAAGATTTTGAACCCCACTCTCTATACAGTAGTGAGTATGACCTGCCCTGTTCATATGTCTGTGTAGGTGTCTGTGTGGCGGCACGTGCCACGGAACCTTCCAACGGCTTTGCGATACAAAGCGCTATGCCGTTGTCACGTCGATTCGGGGTAATTTCACGTTCCGCAAGTAAGGTGAGAGATTCGTACTTCAATTATGAACGTTATTACAAAATTTATTAGAAACTGACAGAGTAACGATACAGAATGTTTTTATAGAACCGAATAGAATCGAGTACTGACTTGGGAGGTATTTTTATATCAAGAATTTGGTTCCTGTGGAGGGGTTATAGCTGGATGCCGGATGCATAGGAATTCCGTTACTGCTTAGTTACTGTTTCGATGGCTAAAGTATGTGAGATATAATTACGCTTTCGCTGCATTCCAACGGTCGCCTTGACATTCCCCCCTCTTTAGCTTCGCTTTGCTCCGCTAAAGCGTAAGGCTCTGGTGGGGCTTCCAAGTTGAATGATCCCCTCATCTTCGTCTTCGGTGATATTTTGGAAGGTGACCGTCCTTGGTACTGTTGATGTTTGATCGATCCTGTTTACGCGAGCGGTAGGGCAGAGTATTTTGATACATACATTTTTAGGAAGTGATCGGCGTAGACATTCGAAAAGTTTACATTTGTACATTTTTCGCAGGAATAATAATATAATGGTTTTCCGTCTGCAAAGGTACGAACGTCAATTCTTCCAGCTTGAAGACAGCAGTCGGGCAAGTTTTGACTGTCTGTCGATTATTAATTAATTCTGATCTGCATTCAGGTGAATTGATTCTATTGTGACTCGGTTGAGTTCTTTTACAAATGTGGATGATTGCTGTTCGTTTACAATATTTATTTAAGTAGTGACTATCGGCAAAGGTGTATTGTTCTGAGTCGGTTAGTATCAAGTCAGTTTCTATTACAGGCGCAATGAATACAGAGTTTTGTTTAGAAGGTATCGGATAAATTTTAGTTATTATGATGATCCATATTATGGTCTTCTTCCGGAAAGGTAGGGTTTTAGCCTGTTACCGTGGATTCTTTGCGTGTGACCATTGGAATATTTGATAAGATAGGTGGGTGGATTGGATGAGAGGATTTCTGCAGGTCCTAGCCATTCGTGGTCTAGTTTGTTAGTTTTGTGATCGTTATGTACCCATACTTTATCTTTAACTCGGAATATCGTCTGTGTTTTAATAATTTTTCGTACTTGATCTCTTTGATATCGCTTTTTGTTAGATTCGGTAATTCGACTTGCTTTAGCTATATAGGCGTTATGTCGATTTTTCCAGAGGTTAAACAATTGTTCTCTAGTTAGGCTAGGAGTGGTTGATATTGAGGATGGCATGTTAGCTTGTCGTCCAAATGTTAATTCGAATGGGGTATGTCCGTCTCGTGTACTGAAGTATTATATCCCATGCATATTAATTTTAAGTTTTCATCCCAGTCGTTCTGTCGGTCGGTCGTACAAGTTCGAATAAGGTCCTTTACTACGGCATGCGTTCGTTCAAGGGATCCGTTAGATTGTGGATGGAAAGAAGTGGTTTTTATATGTCGGATTTTGAAAGCCTTTTCAAATGTGTCCATCAATTTACATACGAAATTTCGTCCCATGTCCGTGAGAATACTTTTTGGTGCGGAAAATATATACACATAGTGATCCAAAAGTTCGTTAATGATTGAGTTGGCTGTTTGGTCTTTTTAAGGGTATGAGGATGAGATATTTGGTTAATTGATCTTGGATAGACAGAATAAACTGATTGCCCCGTTTGGTTTTGGTGAGAGGTCCGAATATGTCCATTGCGATTTTGTCATTAGGATTAAGGGGTGTGTCAGTTATTATAGGTTGTTCTTTGGCCCTGATACGATTTAGCTTTTCTTGTTGGCAGGTTTCGCAGTTTTGTATGAATTCTGTAACGTCTTGTTCTAGGTTTGTCCAGTGATGGTGCTCTTGTATTCGTTTCACGGTGCGGTGTATACCTAAGTGTCCTACTATTTCGTTATGATTTTCGCGTAGTATCGTTTGTTTTTGTTCGTTATCGTAGTCTACTGGCGGATCTTGTCCAAATATTAATTTAATTTGAGGGAATCTAGTGGTTAGAAACCCTCAGCATGAGTTGAATATTTACCTTTTCTAACGTACTGAAGCTATTGTCGTTTATTCCTATTTGTAAGTGTCCGGTTCGGTGTTTAATAAAGTGTTTGGTTAATTGACGCAACCAATGCTGTTCGTTAAAGTCTCCTAGTTCAGTCTTTGTAATTTGTTTAAAGTGTGGTCTGTTAGGTTTTTTGAGTTATCGGAGCTGGGGTGATATTGATTTTCCAGTCTATATACTCGTCATAATAGTCCGGGTTTTCTACATTGGGTTGGAGTTCTTCATTAGTGATAGGATACAATCGAGATAGAGCGTCTGCAGCCGTATTTTCTTTTCCTTTTTTTGTATTCGATTTCATAATCGTACTCCTCGAGTCTTAGACGCCATCGCATAAGTCTCGATGAGGGATCTTTAACATTCTTTAACCATTTCAAGGCTTGATGATCACTTTGAATTTTAAATTTTCTACCAAGTAGGTATTGTCTTAGTCTTTTGACTGACCATACTATTGCTAATAACTCTTTCTCGGTCGTGGAATAATTTTTTTCAGGAGGGTTCAAAGTTCGGGATATGTAACAGCATGGATGTCCGTCTTGGGAGAGTATTGCTCCTAACCCTTCGTTACTTGCGTCTGTTGTTAATGTGAATGTTTTGTCGAAGTCTGGATATTGTAGTACAGGGGCTTCGCAGAGTTTTTGTTTTAGTGTGTCAAATGCAAGTTGTTGTTTATCGGTCCAATGGAATGGAGTGTCCTTTTTTGTGAGATCTGTCAGTGGTTTCGCGATTTTAGAAAAATTACGTATAAATTTTCTATAATATCCAACGAGTCCTAAGAATGATTTTATGTGGGTCGCGGTTTTTGGCGTTTTAAAGTCTTTCACGGCTTGAATCTTTTTGGGATTAGGTTTTACTCCCTCTTTTGTTACTACGTGTCCTAGGTATTCCAATTCTGGTTTCAAAAATTCGCATTTGTCCGGTTGTAATTTTAATCCTAAATTTTGTAGTCTGTCTAGTATAATGGCTAGATTTCGGTTATGTTCTTGGATGGTGCTCCCGAATATTATAATATCATCTAGGTATACAAAACAGTTATTTCCTATTAACCCTCGTAGCGCGGTATCCATCATACGTTGAAACGTCGCCGGTGCGTTTTTTAGACCGAAGGGCATGCGATTATAGTGGAAGTGACCCTGTGGGGTTGAGAATGCAGTATATTTTTTGGAATTTTGCTCCATAGGTATCTGGTGAAATCCTGACGAGAGGTCTAGGGCTGAGAAAAATTTAGCTTTGCCTAAGTGATCGAGTATTTCGTCCGAATTTGGTAAAGGATATGCGTCTTGGTCTGTTTGCTCGTTTAATTTTCTAAAATCTATAACGATTCTCCATTTTTGTTTGCCTGATGCGTCTAATTTCTTTGGAACTACCCAAATTGGTGCGTTATATGGACTGTCCGATGGTTCTATGATTTGTTTGTCTAACATGTCGTTGATTTGAGTCTCGATTTCTTTTTTATGACATTCGGGCGGTCTATAAGATTTGATGTTTATAGGTTTGTCTGTCTTGAGTGTGATTGTATGTTCTGTCAAGTTCGTACATGGTAATGAGTCTGTTTCCATATTAAAAACATCTAAGTAATTGATGAGGATTTTCTCAAGGGGTTCTCGAAGTTCTGGATCAATATGTTTGGTACGTATTATTTGTGCGAATTTATTAATTTGGCTTAGTTTATCGGGTTTCTCTATTTCGTTTGTAATGTGACAGATTTGCTTACCAGTGTTGATGAAACATACTGCTGTGGGCTTTCCTTCGATGTATTGGGTTGAAATTAAAGTTTCGCCTGGTTTTATCTCGCTATCGGTTTTCTGGAATGGTAATATAATTTCGTCTAAGGTTAGTTTATTGTTAGTGACGCTGTATTGGTACTTTGTAAGGAATGGGAGTCCGATTATTCCATCTTCGATTAGAGGAAAGTTGTTAGGGACTACGTGGAATTGATGATTTTTCTTAAGCATGGTTAAATTGCAAATTTTGTTAGTGGTATGTTTGTCATTTCCCATTAGGAAGGTCTTTGGGTTAGAGGTTTGGACGTTTAGTGAGGCTTTTTCTTTTATAAGGTTGATTCCTGCTCCGGTATCGATGAGGAATCTGGCTCTTCCTCCGTCTCTTCGTTGCAGTACGATTGATAGTAATCTTCCAGTGGTAGTGCAGTTGACTCGAGGTAAGCTTCCTCTGGGTTCTCCGTTGTTTGGTTTACTCGAGGTGGAATCTTTCCTTGGTTGGCGAATGGAAAATTTCGAGAGTAGCAGTTTTCGGCTGTGTGTCCAGTTCGTAAACACTTTGGACACTTCGGTTTCATGCGGTCGTCTAATGGTCGGCTAGGTAGCTGAGCAAAAGATTGTGGTTGTGGATCGGTAGTAGTTCGCTTGGATACTAGTGTAGTGTTGTGAGATTGATTTTTTTGGCGGTTGGCGACACGATTTGCTTCTCGTAACCATTGTTCTCTATCAGCTGCTAGTTGTTGGGCAAGGTTCAGGTTCTTTGGATCGCTAGATACTACCATCTGTCCTATCTCATATCGTAAGTTGAGCAAATAGGTTTTAAGTGCTTCGCGTTCTTCAATATCTATAGCTACGCGTCGTTCTGTTGGTGTGCGGTTTTCGTTTTGAACTGCGTAATTTAATTCGTTTAGCTGTTGTCGGAATCTGGAGTTGAAAGATTGTACACTTTCTGTTGCCCCTTGTTTTAAATTCTTTAATTTGTCCCTACAATTGCTAATAGTTGTTGGTGTTAATACGTGTTGTCTTAAGCATGAATATAAGTCTTCGAACGAGTTGATTTTTAGATATCGTATGTTTCGTTTCGCGTTGTCGGTAATCCTTTCGATCAGTATGAGATCTAATAATAACTCTCTGTCACTTGCCTTGCACCTAGCTCTTGTTTTGCGGACCGATAAAATGAAATCTTCAACGCCTACGTCATCTCGACCCCGTAGTGTCTCGACAGTTCGTATGGCCTTATCTGCTTCGAGCCCTTGATCTTCATTGTAGTTGTTTCTTGGTTTAGTCGCGGCGCGGTTAGATGCGGTTCGCGGTTTTTGTGAAGCGTTCGGTCCGTCGGTTTCGTCATCCGTTACGTTATCAGCAGCGGTTTCTAAATGGGTGTTCATTAGCGACTGGTCGGTCTCGGTATCGTATTTTATTTCCATGGTTTTTACAAGATCGCGTATTTCTTTCGAGCGGTTTCTATCACTAGTTTCCGCAAATTCCTTTATGTTTTTAATGTTCTGATCGGTGCTATTTCTAAAGCTCTTAAACTCGTGAGTTAGGCTTTCAAATTGTTCGATCAGGGTAGCGATTAGTTCGTTTTGTTTAGCGGTACTCTTGTCAGTTGGGTTCATGCTGAGAAATACGACACTTTCGGCGGAAGAAGAGTCACTATCTTCAGAACGTATTTCGGGTTTACGGTTTCGATAATGTACGAAAGCCAGCTTACCGAGATTCTTTGTAGATCCTTCTTTTGATCAAGGAGGTGACCGTGGTCCTTCGCTGTAGAATTCCGTAGAGTTCCCGTTGAAGTTTCCTCTTGATGCGATGAATGGATCCTGGCAGGATCGCCAATTTTGTCACGTCGATTCGGGGTAATTTCACGTTCCGCAAGTAAGGTGAGAGATTCGTACTTCAATTATGAACGTTATTACAAAATTTATTAGAAACTGACAGGGTAACGATACAGAATGTTTTTATAGAACCGAATAGAATCGAGTACTGACTTGGGAGGTATTTTTATATCAAGAATTTGGTTCCTGTGGAGGGGTTATAGCTGGATGCCGGATGCATAGGAATTCCGTTACTGCTTAGTTACTGTTTCGATGGCTAAAGTATGTGAGATATAATTACGCTTTCGCTGCATTCCAACGGTCGCCTTGACACCGTCAAAGCGCAACACCGACGTGTCCAATGTGCTGTCACGTAAAATTGATACTTGGTTTGTAAGAGAAAAAAAAGGCTGAGTCGTAACCCAACTATTAATTTTCTTTTATAAAACTTTATTATAAATTTTAGTACTTATAAGAATAGCACTGAACCGGAGAAAAGGGGTTGTACGAGAACAGCGACTAGAACAAGAACAAGAACTGCACGGGTGACTTCGGGAGAAGTATTTATATGAGTTTAGTGGCTGGAATGGGAGAAAGACTCTTGTCGTATCATGTTTGGATGTTACTCTGGACTTTGGTCATGTTTGGAGTGACTGGATGTTATCGTGGCGGTGACTCATCATAAGGCAGTTAGGATTAACTATCTTATCGGAGTTAAATTTACCCTGTGACAGTGGCATCGCTTCATATCCTTACGCTTCTTCCGCCAAATTCTCGGAGGAGCATACACGCGCTAGCCGTCCCGGTACATCTAATAAACGCACGCTAGTGGGGATATCAATGGGTAACAAAGGGAAGAATCCGTTTGATCAATCACCTCATCTGTATAAGATTAATATCGTTGTATTCCGACATCTTTATATATCCTTACGGAATGAAACGACCAAAACGAACGATGTTCTTCCATCATCTAAAATGCTCTAATTATTAAGTTCAAAGTTCTTGTATAAAAACTTGAACGTTGAACTGAAAGAAGTGCACGATATTCGTTGCTAACTTTAACAGAACTTTAAACTTTAAGCGTTCGTTCGAGGAATTCCTAAGAATAAATAAATTAAAGTGATAAAAAAAGTTTGAGTTTAAACTGTCACGTCCCGCGCCCCGCACGATCCGTAGCGCGAACGTAAAATTGGTCATTTCCTTCAAATCAGGGTAATTTAAAATGTTTATTTGAAACCGTGTTTACAATATTTGAAGTGAAAGGCAGTTAAAGACGCTAAAAGCTACATCTTGCGATAAATTTATCTATGTTTTTATAATTACCTAACTATGTTTTTATAACGATATTAAGACAGTTTGAAACTGTAAAGAAAGTAGGCAGTTTGAACAAACGTTGGGGACCTTCCCAAACATTTGCAAAAGAAAGACCCCGACGTTTTTTCATCTCCGACAGATATAAATAAATGTAGCTACTCATAGAAGTCAATATTAATTAATTACCGTTCGTCTATAAAATAATTAATTACCGTTCGTCAACCGAATAATTACCATTCATCTACCGAAGAGTTAGTTATCATTTTGTCTACCGCAGAGTTAGTTATCATTTCGTCAATCGAAGAATCATCATTTTGTCAACCGAAGAATTTTAACTAAATAGAACGTCTAACTAAATAGAACGTGACGTAAACATTTTCTAATACGAAAAATTAACTAAAAAGAGAAACATCCTTCCAACAAAAGATACAACACGATTATTATATTTGAAAAGAAGAAACTAAACAACGTGAAGTTAGAAGAGTTCAATAACAACGGGATACAATGAGAATTTCGTGCAATAAACCCATCGCCAAAATGATCATTCGTGGCTAGGAGATTGTAGCGCAATAAAACGAAGAAGGAAGTTAAAAAGTTCTTCCGCCAAATTATATTGAATCTCTGGAAGAGAGGTCAGCGAACTCTGGCACGCGTAACAACGTAACAAGCATTGTAGTTGTCACGTCGAAGACACAAGAAATCACGAAACCGATAAATCGCCGGTGATCTTGTCACGTAAACTTGAGGGGTGGTTGATAAAATAACTATAGCTGAGTCGTAACACAACTATTAATTTTGTTTTAATTGAACTTTATTACAAATTCAACAATCAAACTGGAATACACATTGAATTACCATAAATCACAATTCATTCCAACCACGTTATGTAAATCTTAGTTACAATGATACGTTAAGTACGCGACTGTTATAAGGGTAGAGACCAGTAAAGATATGTTGACTATTCTAAGGATACAGAATAAGTGAAGTTTTACTGACGATACTGTGTCTGAGGACACGGGGCTATCGGATTTGTTGATGACAATATTGGGTAAGGAAGTGAGGGCAGTAGACACCGTCTCCGATTGGATAATAAGCCGGTTGGTGGACCAGGAAGGGTTTTATCCGTCCTCGTGAGAAAGTTGCTAACGGAACATACCAGACGCAAGGAAAAACTAACTTTCCGTGTTAACCCATAGTAAACGATAAACGTAAAAGGAAACCTAAGACAAGGGATGCTCGTTTGGTCCGAAGGGCCTTAACTATGATAATTCCAAGACCCCCGGTGGGTACTTAGGACTATTGAGGGTACGCGCCAAGGATGTGCAGACATCTGGGCGCCATCCTGCCCCGCGGTGTGTGCCCTGGTCTTTGATGTGAATTAACGTTACAATCTCCTCGCGTCGCAGTTCGAACGTTTCGCGAATAAGGTGATGAAATTGAACTTCGTATAAGATGATGGAAATTTTATTATATAAATCCAACATAGTGGCGGTTCAAAGTGTTACAACAGAATAAAAGTGTTGAGCGCTAATTTATGAGGGTTTTTATATTGAGGTTTTAGTCCCTTTGGAGGGATTATCGTCGAATGTATATCAGAGGCGGCTATTCAGTTGCTGTTTTGTTATTATTCCGATAGCTGTGGCATGCAGGATGTTTCGTCTACTTTATTACTGTTTCCGAGCGGATGGCCTTTCTTGAGCGTGTGACATAGGCACACGCACGACTTTGGTGATTGATGAGTCGATTAAGATTTGCAACCCATTATACACGGAGATGCTTAGTTTCGATTCAGCGGGCGCGTGCGCTTGCCCTTGTACAGTATGAACAAGTAGAACGCTATTAGAAAACGTTCTTGTCATAACGCGAATTATGCTGGCATCGTTTCTCTGTTTTTCCCTTGCTGCTCCTTCGATATTTAGGTATTTTTTGTTAGCTGAGCCAATCTGATACTCGTTTAGTAATCTTTTTTTTTTTTTTTTATTTATTAAAATTACAATCAATTCTCGCGTTGCGAATTTTCAGTAATTTTTCTGGCGTGGCGCAGTAACATGGCTAATTATTTATAATATGTTGATACTTATTATAGATAAGTATAATTTGTACGTAAGTATTGTAAATAAGTAAATGTTACTTAATTTAAATAACTAGTTGAATCTATCGTT
Source organism: Bombus sylvicola (assembly GCA_019677175.1). Lineage (NCBI taxonomy): Eukaryota > Metazoa > Arthropoda > Insecta > Hymenoptera > Apidae > Bombus > Bombus sylvicola. Next base: position 26,589 of record JACSOB010000177.1, on the reverse strand, counting down.
TAGGTCTAGCGGGTAATGTCTCTTCAGCCTGCGGATCTGGTACGTTGTATCAAGTAGTCCAGTGATTAGGGGGTTTCGGTGTTTGTTGACTCTTTTGCTATATCTGTCGCTATATTTTGCTATTTCCTCTTTGGCTGTGGGTATCTTGAGGTCGCGGTGTATTTTTTCGTTGGTAACATACCAAGGTGCATCAATTAGGGATCTTAGCGTTTTCGATTGAAAGCGTTGAAGTATTTCAATGCTGGAGTTGCTTGCTGTTCCCCATAGTAGGATTCCGTAGGTCCAGACAGGTTTTATTACGGTCTTGTAGAGAGTAATTTTATTCTGTATGTTTAGTTTGGAGCGTCGGCCCGTGAGCCAATAGAATTTTTTTAGTTTGTCCTTTAGTTGCTTCGTTTTATCTGAGATATGTTTTTTCCAAGTTAGCCTCCTGTCCAGGGTCAGGTATCTGACTGAGTCCTTGCTAGGAATTATTGTGTTGTTAATGGTGACCTGGGGGCAGGTTTGTTTTCGGAGCGTGAAGGTTACGTGTGAGGATTTTTTTCGTTAATTTTGAAGCCCCATTTATGAAACCACTTTTCCATGGAGTCGAGACATCGCTGGAGAGTGGATGAGGCAATTACCGGGTCTGCGTGGGTAGCTGATAGCGTTGTGTCGTCAGCAAATGTTGCTATTGTTATCTCGTTTGATATAGGTAAGCCGGCAGTGTAGATGGAGAACAGTAGGGGTCCGAGGACACTACTTTGGGGTATGCCAGATTCTATTGGGAATGTTGCGGAAGTGGCGTCTAAGCATTTAACCATGAATTGTCTATTGGTTAGGTAGGATTTTAGGATGGAGTAGTAGGGGTGTGGTAGGATTTTTTTAAGTTTGTATAGTAGCCCTTCATGCCATACTTTGTCGAATGCCTGTTGGATGTCTAGGAATACCGCTGAGCAATATTTTTTCTTTTCAAGGGTTTGGCTGATCATGTGGGTTATGCGATGGATTTGCTCTACTGTTGAATATCGTTTTCGAAAGCCGAATTGGTAATCTGGGAGTGTTTTCAAGTCCCCTAGGAGTGGAAGGAGTCGTTTCGTGAGCATCTTCTGGAATAGTATACACAGGATAGGTAAAAGACTGATTGGGCGATAGGAGCTAGTTTCATATATTGGTTTACCGGGTTTAGGAATGAGGATAATCAATGAGATTTTCCAGGCCTTAGGGAAGTGTTCAAAGCGAAGGATAGCGTTAAAAATCGATGTGATGAGTGCAATCCCTTTTATGGGAAATTCCCTGATTGCTTTATTGCCTATTAGGTCGTGCCCTGCTGCTTTCTTGTGATTTAGGCGACTGATTGATTCTATAATCTTTGCAGAAGTGAAGGGTTCAATAGGAGGGGACATTTGGAAGGGAGAGTGTAGGTGTTCAGCAACGTCCGCGGCAGCTTTGGAGGAATGGGGTTTGAATACTTTAGACAAGTATTTAGCAAACAGGTTGGCTTTTTCTATAGGGCTACGCGCCCATCCACCTTGCGGACGGCGGATTGGAGGGATTAGTTGGGGGCGGGGGGTCGTGAGTTTCCTGGAGGCCTTCCATAGTGAGTAGTTGGAGTCAGCTGTGGGGGACAAACTGGCGAGATATTTATGAAAACAGTCATTTTTGTAATTTTTTATGGCTTTGGATAACTTTCTAGTTGCGTTGTTTAGTGTGCGTTTGTCATCCTGTGTTCTATGGGTCTGCCATACTCTTCTTAGTCTACGCCTTTCTGCTATTTTTTTTAATATGTAATGGGGATATTCATGTTTGCTGATAGACGTCTTTGTCGGTGTGGAGAAGCGGATAGCGTTCATTATGCTCGTGTTTAAGTATTGCGTGGCTGCTTCGATTTCTTCATTAGTTTTTAGTGAAGTTAAGGCTGAAGTTGAGTGAGTAAAGACTTCTCTAAAGAGCTGCCAGTTGGTGAGTTGGTTATGAATGAAGCCATTAGGTGTATTCTCGATAATTGTTGAACTGACTGTTGCTATCACGGGAATGATCAGAGGAGAGATCAGCCGAGGAGTTGATTTGGACGTGTCTTGACGAGATATTTTTAGTTACGAAGAAGTCACGAAGGTCGGGTATTTTGTTAGTGTCAGTGGGCCAGTATGTGGGATCGTATGTGGTAAGGTAGTTGAGGTTGTTGGTTATTATGCTGTTTAATAGGTCTTTGCCTCTTACTGTAACCAGTCTGCTGCCCCATTGGGTGTGTTTGGCGTTATAGTCTCCTCCAGCTATGAATCTATTGCCCAGGGTGTCCAGGAAGTTATTAAAGTCTTCTTTGGCGATGAAGTGTCTGGGAGGGCAGTATACTGCTGAAGTGGTGATTGTGCCATGACAGTCTTCTATTGCTACGTTTGTTGCTTAGAGGTAGTCTTTCTGGAATGATGGAAGTTCGTAGTACTTAATGCTTGATTTGATTATGATTCCGGTGCCGCCGTGGGCCTTTCCGCTGGGGTGTTGGGTATGGTAGAAATTGTAACCATTTATTTTCAGGTAGTTTTTGTCGGTGAAGTGGGTTTCCGATACGAGCATTACGTCGATTTGCTGGTGTTTTAGGAAGAGTTCTAGTTCAAATTTGTGTTGCGCTAGACCGTTGGCATTCCAAAGAGCTATGCGTGTTACACCGTGCGGCTTACCATAGATCATGTTCTCAACCGTCGATCGCGGCACTATAGTGTCGCAGACGTATCGTCGCGTCTGCCCGGCAAATAAACATTGTAGTGGCAAGCGTACGGTTCATTAAGCACGGCGATTTCCAGAAGCGCTGATTCGTAGCCGTCATCTTACCTCGCGTAAAAGAATGTGGCGTGACCCGGGCGTAGTGGGGGGTCGCCTTCCAGAGAAAACAGGAACAATCGAAGGGCGGGCAGAACTTTTCGAGAAGTCGAACCGTCAACACATATCACACGTCGCGCATTACACATCAATCAAACGCAGTCATATTTTGTTTTTTGTTCTATTTATATCTCTCTAGTTAATAAGTTATTAAAATAAACATTAATTTATTGTGTTAATTCTGTGGAATTCCATTAAACTACCCTTATTATCATAATCGAAATAAGGGGATCGATCAGTTCGTGGCGTCGATTATTTAATCGTAACGGGAACTTACAATTCCCGTTGACGTGCTATCTCGCGATCGCGTCTCTCCGCGAACGGTCGAAACAATGCGTCTTGGTTTTATTTTGCGTCGGGGCGTATTAACTTATCTATGATGAGTGTTAGTAGCGATAGCGAATTATTTATTTGCTCCGATTGTTTCTCTATTAGCTTTTCAAGTTTATATCACACATTCCCTTGTACTACATCGAAGTTGTTGGATTGTACAAATATACTACCTGTTAACAGCAGCGTTATATTCAAGTTAACTACCCTTATTATCCCACAAGAAATAAGGGATCGAACGATTCGTGGCGTCGATTAGTCAATCGTAACGGGAATATACGACTCCCGTTGGCGCGTTTCTTCGAAATCGCGTCTCCCCACGAACGTGCGAAATTACATGAGTAGAGGACAAGTCAAATCATGTTGTTGTTTTGCCTCGGAGTATCAAGATTGTTAGGACACATGTAATGTAAGAATAAATAGACTCTGGGCAAAACAATGTCGCCGCTACGCGCAACCGTCGAACAAAGACGAATTTGAATTTCGGACTCCCCCCGACCAGTATAAATAAATCGACGCAACCGAAAAGAGTTGAGTATCTACGAGTATCTTTCTGTTTCGACGAGCTATCTAAGTGTCATCACGAGTTATTGACGAGTATGTAGCGAGCATTTATTGAGTATTAATTAACAATTTTACTTCACGATTTATACTCTGTACGAGCGTCTCAGCAAATATAGTCTGTATATCTATTTATTATTTTTAAATATATTCGACGGTTACAACAACAAGCAATAACATCTAATAAATCTCACGGTCAAACATCCTATATACCAGTCCATCTGCACTCCAGCCTTCGCGACCGGACAGCCAACGGCCTGCGTAACGTCATTCCGACCCTCAATAAACCTAAGGACTCACCATATCTTTTCACTTTTCACTGTATTGTGTCAACATGTGTCTTCAGTCAATCCGTTTGTCCTGAAGAATTTCTTAAGCCTAGAAGTATTTTCGACGCACATCTGGTTTTTAGAGAGGTCCTTGGGTTTATTAGGCGCATTTAAAAACACGGAAAAAGCGGGTACGCACCTATTAGGAAAAACCGAATAGCTATCTAATAAAACAAGCTGGTTTTCCCATGAGCAAGGTCACCCACGAACCACGATGGTAGGAGGCTTCCTACTCATCCCTTCAAGCATCAGCGTGGGTCATAACCAATCGACATCGCGGATCGTTACCCTCACTTTTCCTAACGAAAAGTGTGAACAACGAATCCGCGTTCCTTATGCAAAGGAACACACCCACACCGAACTTTCTTCCGTATTAACATAAGAGCGACAAGTCGGTACAAAAGTCTAGCGCCTAACGTCTAAGTCTAAGCACAACGCTAGAGGAGTATGACTCACATCAACTGCCTAAGTCAGTTCTCGGGAATATCGAACATTCACCTCCTCTATTAAGCATCCTCTAGTACTACGTCCACTAACATACTAAATTCAATTATAAGAGCCTTGCTCTAGTGTGCATATCTATCTGACCTTCGTGCGACAAGTTGTTATCTACGATTTATACCTACTCAACAGTGTAACTTAAGTGTTGGAAATATATAACTTATAATTCTGTGAATCACAGTGTTATACTAACTGAATCACCCCTATTATCTTAACCGAAATCAGGGGATCGATCAACTCGTGGTGTCGATTACTATAATCGTAACGGGAATTTACGACTCCCGTTGACGTCTCTCTTCGCGATTGCGTCTCTCCGCGATTGGTCGAAAATACAAGTCCTCTATAAGACAGTGCAGAAAAGTCGGATACCTTCTTCATATTTCAAAGAAAATATCGATAAATATGCAGTTAATAAATTTTATTCCTATTCTTACTTCCGTTGAGGTTTATTTTAGCAAATTTATTGAAAATTTTGCTATCTACGATACGGCGAATTTGTGAAAATACCGGATATCGACAAATTATTTGCGTTGTTAAGCGATATAAACAGTGATATAGATATAACTCCACGTAAAGACAGCCATTTACCTTTCTAAATCATCGTGCGATATATTTTCTATTCATAGGCAGCCTAAGAACGAAAATGTCGAATTTAGTAAAAATCGATTATTTCGTATCCAAGACATGTGTTTACGCGTTTTACACGAATTCTATTTGAAGATATCAAAAGATCACGACGTGACGAGAGAATGTAATTTAGTAAGCTAATTAGTAAGCTGTCATTTGTATGGATTATTATTTCAGTAAAAATATCAAAGAGGACTCGTATACTGTACTTGGAGATATGAGTGGATCTGTCAAAGTCATGTCTTTTAGTCCAATAGAGAAAGAACCATTTAAACAAGAACCTCAATGTGATAGTTTATTTATTCGCTATGAATCTGTTCTCAAGGAAAACAATTTATCTTCAGAAACTTGTGTCATCCCGTATGTTAAGTATGCGCAAGAACCAAAACTCACAAAAAATCACAGTCTACTCGATAATCGATATCTTCAAATATTTTTGGCATTTCGAAAGAAATTCTCGGCCAAACGTCTTCAAGCATCCCTCAGGAAAAGCACACGGAGGGACCGCAGTAGTAATAAAAAATAACATTAAACATCACTTACACAGGCAGGTTAGTAAGAAACATATACAAGCAACCATCGTTACTGTACAAACTAGCAGCAACCATTTACAGTTGTCAGCAATATATGTACCGCCGCGACACAAAATTACATCACAAATGTGGGAAGAATACTTTCAACACCTAGGTGATAAGTATATCGCAGCTGGAGATTACAATTCAAAGCACACACTATGGGGATCAAGAATCACTACACCACGAGGTAGAACCTTGGAAAACTACATTAGAAACAATAACCTCAATATATTATCCACGGGAAAACCGACATACTGGCTGACAGATCAGAGCAAAATACCTGACCTACTTGATTTTGCAGTTACAAAGGGACTAAACGCAAATAAACTAAACACTAGCACCCAGCCTCGAGCTTACCTCCGACCACACAACCATAATAATTACATACAGAAACAAACCAATACTTTATAGCAATTCAAAGACACTATACAATAAAATCACCAAATGGCAAACATTTAAAGAAATAATTGAGAGCAAAATCAACTGCAACATCCCATTGAAAACACTCGAACACATCGATCAAGCAGTAACAGCATTTACAGAAACTGTTCAAGAAGCAGTATGGGCAACCACTATGCCAGAATCAACCAACAGATAAACAAAAATAATTCCACCAGACATCCTCGAAAAAATTAGAGAAAAAAGAAAAGCGAAAGCAAAATGGCAAAAACATAGAACAAAAGAAAACCAAAGACACCTAAACAAACTTGCAAAGGAAATAAAAAACAAGATAAAAGAACACAATAACAATGAGTTCACAAAATTCATAGAGTCACTATCTGCGCACGAGAACACCAACTACTCCCTATGGAAAGCCATAAAAAAAAATAAAGAAGCCAATAAAGCTAGTCCCAGCAATCAGAAAAGCAGATAATACATGGGCAAGAAGCAACGAAGAACAAGCTGAAGAATTTTCCAACCACCTAAGCAACATATTTACACCACATAACATCAATAATAGCAACCACAATGGTCATACCGATGAGGATGCGATAACCACTAGTATCTCAACTGACAAACACTATATCATACCTAAAACAACAGCACAAGAAATTAGAAACGAAATCGAGAAAATAAAAACAAAAAAAGCACCAGGGATCGACCTAATCAATGGAAAAATTTTGAAAAACCTTCCTCCAAAAAGCGATACGACTAATCACAATAATTTACAACGCAATATTAAGAATCCAATACTATCCTAAACTATGGAAACTAGCACAGATCATAATGTTACCTAAATCAGGCAAAGATCCACACCAAACAACATCTTATAGACCAATATCACTACTTCCCGTGTTTTCCAAAATACTAGAAAAAATAATTTACGCCCGCTTAAAACCAATAATAGAGAAGGAAAAATTAATACCAGATCACCAATTTGGATTCAGAAACAAACACTCCACGATAGAGCAAATGCACAGACTTTACAAATGAAATAATAATAGCATTAGAAAACAAACAATACTGCACAGCCCTCTTTATGGACATCGAGAAAGCATTCGACAAAATAAACCACGAAAGCCTACTTCAATTAATCAGAAAACAATTCCCGGAACAGATACACCATCTAATTAAATCCTACTTAAGCAGCAGAACCTTCGTAGTAAAAATTAAAGACACATACTCTGAAGTTAAAGACATTAAGGCAGGGGTTCCGCAAGGAAGCGTCTTAGGACCAATTCTATACACATTATACACGGCCAACATACCAACAACTAACAATAGCAAAATACTGACATTCGGGGATGACACAGCTGTACTAGTCAGGCACACTAACCCTGCAACAGCAGTTACACTACTACAAGAACATATCAGAAAAATAGAAAAGTGGCTTAAAGTTAAACAAATTAAAGCAAACCCCGATAAATGCAACCACATTACATTCACACTGAGAAAACAGATACCTCCAAACATCACGCTGAACGGTACGCACATAATACAAACAAGGCAAGTCAAATACCTAGGACTCCACTTAGATACACGATTCACGTGGAAACGGCATATTAAATCTATAATAGACAAAATACAGATAGCAAGGAGACAAATGTATTGGTTAACAGGTCGAAAATCCAAACTAAGCATAGAAAACAAACTAAAAATATACAAAACGATCGTAAAACCAATCTGGACGTACGGAATACCACTTTGGGGAACAGCAGCAATGAGGCATATAAGCAAAATAGAGACAATCCAAGCTAAAATTCTTAGAACAATAGTAAACGCGCCATGGTACGTTAGAAACGAAGACATTCGGATAGACCTGGGAATACCAACGGTCAAGGAGGAGATTAGCAGATGTGCAAGAAGGTACAGAGAAAGAATAGCAACGCACCCGAACCGGCTGGCAGCGGAAACGATCAACACATCAAGCATAGAAAGAAGATTAAAAAGGAAACACCCAACAGATCTCACAAAGAATATAACCTAACAAACACGATGATGATACCCCGCTAGGGGTAGCCACCCACATGTTATATTATTATACCGCTATAATATTTTACCAAATGTCCTACTGGACAAATTGTAAAATTTAAATAAATAAATAAATAAAAAACGTCTTCAAGTTCTCATACGTGATATACATGTATAAGATATCCTAGAACAGATAGATGTATCACTGGTTCTGCAGTATTCTATATAAACTTCTGCTTCCTACATAAACATGTCTTAATACGTTGTAACATACATTATAGGGTGAACTGAAACGATTGAAAATTGTAGAATTTAAGAATGTATATACGGATTGAGTGAAACAAATAGCCTATTATGGAAGTTTAAGAGCTTTCATGTTCAATAGTAGATGTTGTAATTGTTCTTTATTATTTAGTGATCTTACAGGAGCAAGGATTCAATACAAATTCAAAGTTAACATGGGAATATCTTGATTCGCCTTTTGCGAAGGTATTTTAGCATAAACTTTTCCTCGCTTATTGACGTATATGTATGTTGTAAGTACATCGTACCTTTTAAAAATATATCTACTTAGAGGGTCAGTTATTAATAACCAGTAGACCAGATTCCATAGGGCGGATTTGGAATCCTTTCGTGACTATAAGAGCAAATAATACATTCCAAGGTCATCGTGCACCTATTTGTGCCTTAGTTGTACAAGATGCTATCTTGAAGATAGATGTATCAAAGTGTAGGATGTATTAATTCAATCTTGTATTCAGGTTTTAATAATAAGATTTCTCATTAGAAGATACTTTTCTCAAGTAATATTTCACCTAAAGAAATAAAAAAGCATGAATCAAAAATAGCAATATAAAATCTATGTATAATTACAATTTAAGTCAAGTTATTTTATACAGACATACAATTGGGTGAACAGCGAATTGAGTGAACATACATCAGTAACAGTGGTGTACAATACATTGAATCGTAAAATGATCATTGCTAGCTCAATGATCGCAACGATTCATTGCGATCCTGAAGTCAACAAAGAAATATCTGAAGGTTTTACACATACAAAATCTATCAGCCGCGTTTTATATAACCATCTCTATAAATTTTTGTAGAGATAATTTTTGTATAATTTTTATTCACTACATCTGCAGAAATGAAAATATTATACGAAATCTTATAAAAACTCAGGTATTAGGTTCTTGTATAATGCCAACGCCCATGCCGCGCTGATTGCACTCGTTTCCGTGAGTTGACCGTAAACCTCCGAACGGGACGGACCTCTCAGTCTAAAAAGGGACAGCAGGCTTACGCCCTAATAGTGTGCGGGTCAAAGTAAACAACCACCCTCTAAAGGAAAAAGAAAAAGTGACAAAAAGTGACAAAAAGTGAAAAATACTGCAGTGACATCATCGCTATAAATAAAAAAAAAAAAAAAAAAAATTAAAAAAAATAAGACAAAATAAAAGTATATAAAAAAAGTAGAAGTTATCGAGAATGATGCAAAAAGCAAGCCAACGGAACCCACCTTAGAATTAACAAGAAACCCCACCAAAAGAAAAATAAATCCGCAAAAAGCGGCCAAGGAAATCAACAGCTTAAGACTTTCCGCGCAAAAGACGCGGAATCCTAAAAAATACAAAACTAGAGTTCCTCTCCGCCCAGGACGAAAGTACTAAGGAAGCCAGAAACATGAGACCCGTAAAAGCTGCTTCGCCCCAGCGATCACAACACAACGGAACCCACCTTAGAATTAACAAGAAACCCCACCAAAAGAAAAATAAATCCGCAGGAAGCGGCCAAGGAAATCAACAGCTTAAGACTTTCCGCGAAAAAGACGCAGAATCCTAAAAAAACACAAAACTAGAGTTCCTCTCCGCCCAGGACGAAAGCACTAAGGAAGCCAGAAACATGAGACCCGTAAAAGCTGCCTCGCCCCAGCGATCACAACACAAAACCGATTCAGCTTGCTAGAATCAGAACCACATCCACAGTTACAGCCGGGACCAGCAAACTACCCAACATCAAACTCAACGCTAGAGCAAATAAAACAAAAAAACCAAATACTACGTGGCAAAATGGGAAAACACAGCCCCACAACACCGCCAAAGCAATCAACACCGCAGGGGCGACAGGGCTCATCGTACAACCCAGGAGGCCCAGCGCTACCAGCATCACCATGGTTCACCCGACGGACACCCCACCAGACACACCGCAGAGGAACGTACGAAGGCCCCATCCACAACAAAGGAATGCAAACCGCCGCCTATCAACATAACGTTACAAGACCCAAAGGACACAGTAACGCTCATAGAGAAAGTATCCAACATCAATAAACTCTATATCAAAAGGATACACTCAGGTAAACATGCTCTCTACCTCCGAAACCTATCCGATTTCTACACAGCGAAAGAAACACTCCTTGCAGCCAACACAACTTCCTATGCGTATACACCCAAAACAGAGAAACGCCACACATACTTGCTAAAAGGCCTAGACAATAGTTACACCGAAACAGAAATACTCACAGACCTACAAGCCTTGCAAATAGACGACGTAAAATTCACAAAAGTCACACGATTCACGACAAAAAGATTAAGGGAGAACAATATATTGCTCCCAATTTACATAATACAAGTATCCCCCGACAGCAATATAAGCAAACTGCTAAGAATAAACCATCTTAACTACTACAAAATAAAATGGGGAAAAATAATAAGAAAAAATAATGATATAACTCAATGCCACAAATGCCAGCGACTAGGTCACACAGCACAAAACTGTAACCTAAACTACCGCGGTGTAAAATGCACTGAGCCCCACGGTCCAGGCGAGTGCAAAATAAAAAAAGAAGACGCAGTAACCAGAGAGAAAATATTCTGCGTTAACTGCAAAAACTACGGACACCCCGCGTCATACAAGGGGTGCCCCAAACTCGTAGAGCTGCGCAAAAAGCTAGCCGATAAAATCAAGAAAGACAAGGAAACCAAGATAAAACGAATTGCCCAAATAAGCCGTAAATACGCCCCAGAACTAAAGTTCTCTGACGTAGTGAAACAACAAACAAAACGAAACCAAATAATCGAGCACAACACAAATAACAAACCTAAACCCGCGATCAAGTCAAAGCGCAACTACAACCGATAACACCCCCCACAAAGCATTATAAACGTTATCGAAGACTTCAAAAAAAGTATCCTCCAAGCGTTAAAAAGAACAACAAACGCAATTAAGTGAAATAAAAAAACACGATCAACGCTCGAAGAAAGGATCGACGCCATCTTCAGCACTTTCAATAGTACAGAAGACGAATAACCAAAACCCACTAAACCAACAATTACAGCAAAAAAACACATAAATTAAACTTAAAACATCTGAAAATAATTGCAGTAAATGCCAACTCTCTAATTTCAAACCAAAAAAGATACAGTATGCTAACCCTAATAAATAAAGAAACCGCCGACATCGTACTCGTCTCAGAAACAAAACCAAATAAAAAACACAAAGTACACTTCAAAAACTACTCCATGATAAGACACGACAGACCGAACGCCAGCCAAGGAGGAGGAACAGCAATCCTCATAAAAAACCCCATAAAACACAAAACAACCCTAATGACAAAATAACAAGTTTCAAAATCCTAGAAACAACGATCATAAAAATAAAAATAAGCAATAAGGAAAACTTGTTTATCACTGCAGCCTACGCAACCCTCGGAAACCAGAAAGAATTTAGCGACGAATTCAATAAACTTTTCGAACTCCTACAGCTCAATAAACCGGAAAACTACAATATAATAGCAGGCGACCTTAACGCAAAGCATACGAGCTGGAAAAACGAAATAAACAACACGAGAGGCAACTTCATTAGAAACTGGCCACACAATAAAAGCATTCACTACAAAACAACCTTATACAGCTCCGAGCTACACTCTTACCCAAAAGGAGGCTCATACCTGGACATATGCCTTTTTTTTTTTTTTATAACGTGGAGAAATCCTCATGGACACCCGCAAATAGCGGGTAGTGTCGGACTCTTACCGACCAAAACTCCACGGTGGTCTGTCCTGACGCCTGAGTCGAGATGTACCCGGGTTCTCTCCCGAATTGCTACCGGTTACCCTCGGGCGCCTATCTCCCGATAGTACAATTGAAGTTACGGACGAACGGAAGTTAGGGGGGGACCACACCCCCCAACGCCACATCCTGGCTCGTCACGCGCCTATGGTGGTCGCGGCGGCGCCGGTGGCGGCGTCGCGCCTCTCTGGCGCGTGGTGTTCCTCCGATGTCGTTGTTGTTGCGTCGTCCTCGAAGGATGCCGCGTTCTCACCCTGTTTCTTTCCGCTCGCTCCTTCGCGAGCATCACCTGCTCGCAGAAAGTGCGTACGGCGGCTAACTCCCGACGCCCTCTGAGCATGGCCTCCACCAACGCTTCCGGGGCCAACCTCTCGCCGATCTCGAGCTGCAGGACGCGTCGCTGTTCGGCCCACGCCGGGCAAAGCTCCAGCGTGTGTTGCGCCGTGTCCTCCTCCTCCTCGCAATGGTGACAGGTGGATGTCACCTCTCTGCGGATCCTCAGCAGGTACTCGCCGAACACTCCGTGCCCGGTGAGCAACTGCGTCACCCGGAATGTCAGCGGTACCCCGCCTCGTTCTCTCCAGGCGTCCCAGTTGGGAAGCACGGCGCGAACGGCTCGGTCCGGCCGCGCGGCGTCCTCTTCCAGCAGTCGAGAGCGCCATCGCTCCCAGATCTCCAGCTTGGCCTCCTCCCGGATGTTCGGGGATAGCGGCCCGTCCGTGCTCGAGCCCCTCAGGTGTTCGTACACCCGCCGGAGCGCCAGGGCCTGCAGCTCGAACGGAGGCGACACCGCCAGCACGGTCGCCGACGCGTATGTCACAGGTGAAATTCGAGCAGCCACATGATAAACCAAAATTCCGAGCGCCTTATCACGTGTGACCGTCCGGTCAGTACCCGTTCTCAGCCGCCTGGGTGGCATTCGGTCACTCCAGTCGTTCTCCGAAATATATGATAAGTACAAGCAAAGCCTTCTCCCACTCCAACGAATAAAAGAATATAAATGCTCCCTTCAAAATCATCCAGTCAGTCTAAAAAATTCTTAACTAACCCAAGTATCGAAAGTGTATCACTGCGAACCGAAAATAATATTGTACAAATTGAGTAAAAATAAAAAGAACTCGATCTCCTGTTCGGAAATTGACAAATTTCTTATTTTTACCATAATTTTACGCGACATTTTTGGCGATCCTGCCAGGATCTATTCACTTCAGTGTAAACGAAATTACGATTTCGGCGTACGCGCATCATTGAAGATCGAAGGATCAACGGACCACTGCGAATCTTTGCTACTACGAAGCCCTGCAGCAACTTTCAACGTTCCACCACGGTGAAACTAGACGAGAGGACTACGGTCAGCGCAGAGCAAGCCTACGAATAAGATTCGGAATCTAGAACCAACCAGAGAGGAAACATCCCAGAGACTCCTCAACGGTCATAGCTACTACGGTAAGCTGAAAATCTGGATTCATTTTTACGTTACCGTGTGAGAAAACCAAGTTTCTCAAGCGTTTCGAGTCCAAATAGTAGTTCAGAATCAATAAGCTCAATTAGAATCATGGCTACATCACGAAAAGACAAAATCGAAACTATTGAAACCGCTTCTACAAACGGAGCTACGGATAATTCGATTCGTGCCATACTTGACGCGATACAAAAACAAATTGAACTTCTTGCGCAACGTATAGAAGAGACACAAACGGACGGCCGACAGTGAAAATAAGAAGCGTGCAGCGGAAATAGAATTATTAGGCAAAAATATCTCCAAAATAAAAATAGGACGCGACGCTACTACAGAACTAGGCTCTCTTATTACTATGGACGAATCTGTTGCCGCGAAAGATAGAACTTCCCCACCATACGTCCCAATTCGAACAGAAGCAGATAACCATCCCTCTTACGAGGATCGTCTACCGCAATTTGCCTCCCCGAGCTTACGGGCCAAAGACTCGATAACATGTATTCCACAACTAAACGGCGAAGACGATATCGGAGTAGAAGAATTCATACGCGAAGTACGTGAATTGCGAGCCATGTGTAGCGAACCCGCGCTATTACTAAAAATGATCAAAATCGGGAAAATCACGGGTAAAGCCGCAATGGCCATCCGCAATATACCGATATACGAATACGGACACCTGTACAACGCCCTACGACGAAACGTAGCCACCCAAGATTCTGTTAGAGAACAACAAGACCAGCTACGCGAAACGAGACAGCGTCACGACGAAAGTGTGCAAAGTTATATCATCAGGTTCCGCAGAGCGCTCAGTAGGTTACAATACAGTATAACGAACGAGTACTGTGACGAAATTACTAGACGAGCTATGAACGACAGGATTTTAAGAGACTCCGTAATCGATTTTATTCGAGGCCTAAAAAGCGAAATAGGACAATTACTACTCGCCAATCCACCATACAATATCCTTGAAGCCGAAAAGAAAGCCACCGACATCGAGCGATTCTTCAGGGAAGATCGAAATCGACGACCAAAACTCCCTGAGCAGCGACGGGTAACAACCAATAATCCCAATCCAATTATTAGAAAACCAACTCCAACACCCAATTTGGATTTGGCATTGGTGCCCAGAAGCTTCCGACAAACTGAACAAATGCCACTTGCCCAAAGGACACAATTAAAATGCTTCAAATGCAATCAGATCGGACATGTCTCCAATCAATGTAAAAATTTTCGAACACCCAGCCAGTTTCCGAGACCACCAGCGGTCCACAACCTCGAAGAAATAGAGAACCCAATAGACCAGACTTACGAATCAACGCCACAACAGGAAGACTACCCACAGTACTTTTACGATCCGACGGACAACGACATAAATTCCTCATTGACAGCGGGGCAGGAATTAACATACTCAAGCGAAGATGTGTATTACGACCAAGAATGACAAAAGAACGAAAAATTCTCGATGGGGCACTCTAAATTTAAAACTAACGAACACACTTTTGGTAAAACTATTTGGCAAAACTCTAGAATTCTTTGTGGTAGAAGACAACTTTCCAATTATAGAAGACGGCATACTCGGTTTACCAGCCCTATCTAAATTCAAATTTGAACTCTCAAATCAACAATTAAAACTTGACAATAATATACTTTTATTGCAACAGGAAAACGACGTACCTCCAAAACAAGCAGTGTCAAAAACAGTCTACCTGGAAGGGAAACCGACAACGATATGCTTTATCAATGGTGGTGAGTGCCCAGCCAAAATGACTAATTTTATCGAAAATTCAAACACGTACGATCAAGTCTCCACGTTTAAAGATTTAATCAGACTTTCGCATATAGAGAAAACTCTCCGTGAACCAATCGAAAAGATATTGCTGTTTTACCTCGACGTATTCAATCTAGAGACCGACTTATGCCGAGACCGACCTTGCCAAACACACAATAACGTTAAAAGAAAATAAAATCATTAACACAAAATCTTACCGACCGCCTGAATGTCACAAAGAAGAAATCAAACGACAAATGGACGAAATGCTACAAAAGAACATTATAGAACCATCTGATTCTCCTTACAATTCACCAGTCTGGGTAGTACCAAAAAAGGCAGACGCCTC
Organism: Bombus sylvicola; assembly: GCA_019677175.1. Taxonomy (NCBI): domain Eukaryota; kingdom Metazoa; phylum Arthropoda; class Insecta; order Hymenoptera; family Apidae; genus Bombus; species Bombus sylvicola. The sequence goes on along the minus strand of JACSOB010000177.1, from coordinate 10,755 downwards.
AGGGAAACAGAAATGGCGAATTGTAATAGACTTCAGAAAAATAAACGAGCTAACTGACCAGGACGCATATCCACTACCCGACATAGACGACATACTATCCCAACTAGGCAACGCAAAATTTTTCTCAGCCCTCGATTTATCCTCCGGATTCCACCAAATCCCAATGGACACAGACTCTAAGAAATACACAGCATTCTCCACACCACAAGGACACTACCATTACAATAGAATGCCATTCGGTTTAAAGAATGCACCTGCAACATTTCAACGCATGATGGATACCGCGCTAAGAGGACTCATAAATAAACATTGCTTCGTATATTTAGACGACATTATAATATTCGGACAGTCGATTGAAGAACACAATAGCAACCTCGCGATAGTATTGCAACGCTTACGCGAACTCGGACTCAAAATACAGCCGGACAAATGCGAATTTCTCAAACCAGAATTAGAATATCTCGGACATATAGTAACCGCCGAAGGTGTAAAGCCAAATCCCAAAAAATTAGAAGCCGTTAGCAACTTCAAACAGCCACGTAATCCCACAGATATCAAATCTTTCTTAGGACTAGCAGGTTATTACCGCAAGTTCATCAGAAACTTTTCTAAAATCGCGAAACCATTGACCGAACTTACAAAAAAGGAGACACCATTCCATTGGACGGATAAAACCCAAGAAGCATTCCAGACATTAAAAGATAAACTTTGTTCATCACCCGTACTAAAATTCCCAGACTTGGCAAAACAATTCACATTAACGACTGACGCCAGTAACGAAGGTATAGGTGCAATCTTATCACAGGACGGACATCCGTGTTGTTATATCTCTCGAACTCTAAACCCACCGGAACGAAATTATTCCACTACAGAAAAGGAACTTTTAGCAATAGTATGGGCCGTGAAACGCCTCCGACAATATCTGTTAGGGCGGAAATTCCTCATCCGAACCGATCACCAAGCACTAAAATGGCTACAGAATTGCAAAGATCCCTCATCACGCTTGATGAGATGGCGATTAAAACTAGAAGAATACGAATACGACATAGACTATACAAAAGGAAAAGATAAAACTGCAGCCGACGCACTATCTAGAATACATGTTCTGACCAGACAACGCGAAAATTTTAACATAGATCTCGATAAAAAGTATCACGATTGGGAAAAATCTACCGACGCGTTACCCAAAATTCTCAAAATGACTCCGAACCGTAAATCTTTCTATCAATTATCCAAAACAGAGCTAGGAAATTACGACAGAATCGAATGGTTAACTAAATTAAACGAAATTATTCATATAAACGAGAAGATAGGTATAGGCGACGACAGTTTCACAGAGACCGAGAAGAACGAGATCAAACGAATTTTATTATTCCTGAACGACACCATAAAAGAATTAAATATTGCATGGGAACCAATCCAAACATATAGTGACGAAGAAATAGACGAATTATTAAAAGAAAATCACGATTTAGTAGGACACCCCGGTATACAAAAGACATACGACCGCATTCGTGAACGGCACAGAGTACCAGATTTGATGAAACGTATACAACAACATATAGAATCATGCGACACCTGCCAAACATCTAAAACTACACGTATCAGACCGCGCGAAGAACCTTGTATCACCGACACACCCCTCGAACCAAACGATAAAATTGCTATGGACTTATTAGGCCCACTAAAAAAGACGAAGAAAGGCAATCAGTACATTCTCTCCATACATGACGAACTGACAAAATACTTAATACTCGTACCACTAAAAACTCAGCAGACGGAAACAATTTGGAACGCACTCTTGAATTACTACATTTACATCTTTTCCGCTCCAAAAAAGATATTAACTGACCGCGGACAGAATTTTATATCTAGTTTAATGCAACAGTACGAAGACGCGTTCAAAATCAAACATATCAAAACGACATCCTTCCACCCACAAAGTAACGGATCTTTAGAACGGACACACGCAGTAGTAACAGACATGTTAAAATCGATACAGCGAAATTCAGATGAAGAATGGGACGATCAACTTAACTTTGTATGCCTTGCATATAACACAATGATACACGACTCCACTGGTTACACGCCATTCGAACTCACATTCGGACACCAAGCCAATCTTCCCTCCACAATATCCAAAAATCCCCAACGCACATACGCAGACGAAGTCACGTTCCGCAAAAAGGAATGGGACTCTAGACTCCGACACGCTCGCGAAAACATTGATCAAAAGTAAACAGCGATATCAGCGCGATCAAAGACGTAAAATCATAAAACCTCAATCAGTTTTCAAAGAAGGAGACTCCGTTTTAATACATAACGATCATAAAAGGCATAAACTTGATGTGGAATGGTTAGGACCATACACGATTGATAAAGTATGTACTCCATACTATCTGATTCAAGACAAAAAGATACACGGTAATCGTTTAAAACCTTACTTTCCAGGTCGACGGTCCTCTTTGCCGGAATAGTATCCGCGCAAATAAATATTACCCCATTAGAAGGAAACTCTGTATTTGTAGAAAACATAGGAAAAGGATATTTGTACAGCGATACTGCCAATGTAATAGTAGGATTAGACACTAGCGACATATACGAGCAGATAAGAGCAATAGATTCATATAAATTAACAATAGACTCACGTGCAATCAGCAAACAATACGTTGAAGAGTTAGGCGGATTACAAAATCGTATCAATAACCTAAAACAACTCGCAAAACACTTGAAAGCGTTAACACATACCCGAAGCACACGAGGTTTACTCAACATCATAGGTTCCGTATCGAAAAGTCTGTTCGGAACTCTCGATGATGACGATCTTACGCTCATAAACGAGAATATGGACAAACTATTCGATGACAATAATAAAATCAAGACCATAATAGCTAATCAAACAGCACTTATTAGAAAAATTGTAAACTCAGAAAACCTAAACCGCTTAGAGAAATCATATAGTGATATATTAAAACTACAACAGCAGGCAAATATCGATAGATCTATGCTTAAGATGATCATGAAAGTCGACACCGCGATGCAAACTTTACACTTCCAATTAGATGAAATACTTAACGTCATGATATTAGGCAAACAAGGAATAATTAGTCCACAAATACTCGACCCCGAGGAATTCATAGAAAATTACGCCAAGGCAATAGGTAGTCAGATGTACAACACCGCGATTCCTGCCAAAACCGAACATTTTCAATTCATACTCGACATCAGTGATCTTAAAATCTTCACAATAGATGACAAAATATTTTTCAAAATCATAGTACCTTTAGTCTCTAACACAGAATGGAACATATTACAGGTATATCCTATCCCGAGTAAAAGAAATGGAGTATTTTTGGCTCCAGTAGTCGAACATCAGATATATTTAACCTCAGGTCTTTCATTTATAAACGCTGATATCGAGTATTTCAACAAACTTTGTAAGAATCGGGCCGGAACCACTATATGCAAACAAACACTACCAATCCATGACAGAAACTCGAGAACCGATTGTCGCAGCGAAATAATAAATTTCAAACCACACATTGAACATTGTCAAATAACCGTACTTAAGATTGAAGACATTAGCTTTATACCGCTCAAAACTAGCAACTGCTACATTGCGATACCAGCAAATCCGATAGAAATAGACACAATTTGCCAAACGAAACATACCTTACAAAAACTTGACAAGCCTTCCATCATAAGAGCCAACACTTCTTGCGATATATTGTACAAAGATGAACACATGCGTATAGGCGAAACAAAAAACGAAGTCAAATACGAAATCAAAACAAAAACCCTAGCGCTCAAAAACAAACGATAGTTTCACTCATCTGTTAGATAAACTCGAGCGAGCACCGAAGATAATAGATAATTTGCAAGGCTATAAAACCACGATCGATAAAATAGGCGACGAGATAGAAACTCTTAATTTCGAACACAGAATCAAAAATATACAGTATTGGGGACTAACCACGCTCCAAATATCAGGGCACATAGCATTAGGCATACTAGGTATATATGGATTAAACAAAATAGGGGTATTCAAATGTATCAGGAAATGTATACCGAACAAATTATGTATTAATCTATTTTGCTGCCGAAATGAAACCGTAATCAACAGCCACAATGCGACAGCCCCATCAGTACCACTCGCCCTGGCCTCAACACCCAACATCTATATTCCAACCAACACATACCACTTAGATGAAGAGGAGGAATCAGCTGTAATTTTCAAACCACGTCGAGTCCGATTCCACAAAAATCTTCTGAAGAAAACTTGAGGGACCAAGTTCAATCTAAGAAGGGGGGAATGTCACAGGTGAAATTCGAGCAGCCACATGATAAACCAAAATTCCGAGCGCCTTATCACGTGTGACCGTCCGGTCAGCACCCGTTCTCAGCCGCCTGGGTGGCATTCGGTCACTCCAGTCGTTCTCCGAAATATATGATAAGTACAAGCAAAGCCTTCTCCCACTCCAACGAATAAAAGAATATAAATGCTCCCTTCAAAATCATCCAGTCAGTCTAAAAAATTCTTAACTAACCCAAGTATCGAAAGTGTATCACTGCGAACCGAAAATAATATTGTACAAATTGAGTAAAAATAAAAAGAACTCGATCTCCTGTTCGGAAATTGACAAATTTCTTATTTTTACCATAATTTTACGCGACACGTACGACGTCGTTCTGTACCCTCTGGCGATTCGTATGGCCGTCGTCCTATGCAGTCTCCTCAGCGCGGTCAGGCTGCGCCGGCTCGCCGCCAGGTCTTCCGCCCACACCGGGGCCCCGTACAGTACCCGGGACCGGATCACCCCCTCGTAGAGTCGACGGACACCCGCTCCTGCTCCGCCGATGTTCGGCAGGAGGCCGCACAGAGTGTTCGCCGCGGCCGTCACCCTCGGAACCAGGAGCTCGAAGTGGGGCTCGAAGGTCCATTGGCTGTCTATGGTGAGACCCAGGTAGTTCATGTGGCGTCTCAACGGGACCTCCTCTCCGTCGATAGTCAGCGACGACAGTTCGGTCGGAGGGGTTCCTCTGCGTCGGTGATCGAAGAACCATAAGGCCTCGGACTTGGCCGGCGACACCGTCAGGCCCAGCCTCTTAATGGCGCGTACCGCGCATGCTACGGCATCCTCCGCAAGGTTCGCGGTGTCGTTCCACCACCGTCCCCCGGCCAGCACCAGGGTGTCGTCGGCGTAACAGACCATCCCTGTGCCCGGCGGCATGGGACACCGAAGGACGGAGTCGTAGGCCGTTATCCATAGTATCGGCCCCAGCACCGAGCCCTGCGGAACGCCGCGCTCCACCGGTCTTCTTTCTTCGCCGTTCTGCCCGGTGTAGGTCACTCACCTATCAGACAGGTACGCCCGGATGACCGCGACCAGGTACGGCGGTACCCGGAAGCGTCGAAGGGCCTCCACGATCCTGGACCAAGGGATGGTGTTGAAGGCGTTCGTCACGTCCAGGGAGACCGCGACCGCCGCTCCTTCACGGGACACCGCCTCTTCAGCCATGCATCTCACTCGCCTGACCGCGTCCACCGTCGAGCGACCCCGGCGGAATCCAAACTGGCTGTCGTGCCATCCGGGCATCCTTCCCTCCATGTGGGCCTCCAGGCGGGCAGCTACGATCCTTTCGAAAAGCTTGCCCGCCTCGTCCAACAGGCAGATCGGTCTGTACGCGGACGGCGAGTCCGGCGGACGACCCTCTTTCCGCAGCAGCACGATTCTCGCCGTCCGCCACGTCCGGGGGTAGACGCCCTCCCTCAGGCATCTATCGTAGACGTGTCGCAGGCGCGGAGCCACGATGCTCATACACTCCGCCCAGACTCGGCCCGACCTGGACATATGCCTAGCAGATGCGCGACTAAAATTTCAAAACCTACGTCCAAATAACACTCTCAAAACCTTAGCCTATGACAGTGACCATAACGCCCTAGTATTTCACGTAAACAAGAATACATCTGACCTCCTAACACTCGAAACACAGACCGAGACACCCAGGTACAATTACAAAACGACAGACTAGAAAAAGTTCCAAAACATACTCGAACAAAACTGCGACCTAAAGATCTACAACAACGTCAACCTAACAAACAGACAAATCGACTCATTCATAGACGAAATAGAAAAACATACACAAATCGCTCTCCAAAAATCTGTGCCAAACATAAAACAAAAAACTTCATGCGAGCCCTATATCAACAACAAAATAAAAGAACTACAGCGAGACAAAAGCTACATAATCTCCAAAATAAACAACATAAAATTTAACTATTATTACGACAAAAGAGAAGAATTAGAATTCCTAAAGTACCTACTATACAAAATAAAAGCGCAAATGAAACAAGAATTCGCAAACTCTATAAACCATTACTGGACAAATAAAATAAAAAACATCTCCAAAAACGACTCAGCCAACATGTTCCTACAAATAAATCAAATCTTCAGACCAAAAGAACAAAACCCCATCCCACCTCTCAAATTGCCCCCAGAAAAAGCCTCCCTCATCCAAGAAGCAGGTATAACGATACACAACACCATCAAAGACACCGAGGGTAACTTCATAATAACTAAAACAACAGAAAAACTAGACATTATCGGCACCCACTTCTCGAAAATACACACACAAAACGAACACATGGGCCGAGATCAACTAAACAGAATTATCATCGCAGAAACAAACAAACTCAAAAATGAAATAGAACAAGACATAACGCTAAACAAAACAGTCTGCGTATCCTCAAACGAAAACACCGCAGACAACCCCAAACAACCAGATCCAGAAATAAACTACTTCACAAATTACAATCAACTTGTCGGAGATGTAGGGATAACGGGCCTTTCTTTTAGAATTTTGGGAAGATTCCCAATACTTTGGGCTAAACTGTTTGTTTAGCTGTTCATTATAGTATTATAACAGTGGGCTTGGGGTCAAGGTGACATAACTGGTCACCGAACGTAGCCACGTTCACGGGATGAACGTTTTACTTCACAGTAGAAATACTAATGTTGAGGGACACACGTTGTATTAACAAACAAGTCCTGAGGCGGGAGCAATGACGGCTCTACGCGAGTCTGCCTAGTAACGGCGCCTGGAATTTTGTTGATAACCCTGATCAATACTCAATTGACAAGTGTGAACGTGTCAGTCTTTTATTCTTATGATCACATTGGAGAGTTTATTCACAACGTCAGACAGTCAGTCTGAAAGATACCGTACGTCATAGCAAACGTCATTTCGAGTTTAACATATATCCAATTGTACAAAGAGTTATCCCGTTGACCGTGGATTCGTTTGAACCTAAGAACATTGTTTATTTAAGAGTGACTTATTACGTTATACAGTTGAACCTTGTTTAAACAACTCCTGTACATATCACTGTAAATACAAACCTCTTTGTACAACTACAATGGCTTGTCCTAACGAAGAAACACAACGCGCCAACCCGACAAACTAAACACAATCTTCTCCAAACTAAACAACAAAAAATCCTCCGGCTTCGACGGCATCCCAAACATTTTACTCAAGCGCCTACCGAACAAAATAAAATGGTACTACACAGCACTCTTTAACAACGCTCTAAACAACACATATTTCCCCAGAAAATGGAAAAAAGCCAAATTGATAGCTATTACAAAAAAAGATAAAGACGGCTCATCGCCCGCAAACCTACGACCCATATGTCTCCTCCCCAACATAAGCAAAGTATTTGAAATAATCATAAACAACCCCCTAACCTCCTTCTGCACAAAAAATGACATAATCCCAGAGAATCAATTCGGCTTCCGGCACAAACACTCCACAATTCACGCAATAAACAAACTTACGTCGGACATCTGCTGGGCTCTAAACGAAAACAACGAGTAGCCGTCTGCTTAATAGACCTCGAAAAAGCTTTCGACACAGTCTGGATTCCAGGTCTCATATACAAATTGATCAAGAAAAATTTTCCTAAATACCTGATTAAAATAGTCTGGGACATGATCACAAGCAGAACATTCGTAATGACCGAAGGTTCACAGTCATCAAGCAAAGAATTCTCCAAAAAAAAGGTCTGCAACAAGGTACAGTAAATTCCCCGTTACTTTTCAGTATTTACAACAGTGACTTACTAAATCTCTTTAATCTCAATACATCCACCCATAAACGCTCCATAGCCTTCGCAGATAACCTAATCATCTACGTAGCAGGCCGCAAAACCAAAACAACAAAAACGGAACTCCAAGAACTTTTTGAGAAAATAAACGACTATTACCACGCATGGAAACTAAAAATCAACATAAGCAAATGCGAAACCATACTGTTTAGACCCAAGTCAAGTGAAATCAGCCCAATAGAAAGAGAATACTGCAAAAAATTCCAACTAAGAGAAAAAACAGACAAAGGGGCACTCATGCCACACAAAAACTGCGTAAAATACCTAGGAGTAAACATAGACTACAAATTAAACTACAAGCAGCACACCGAAACACAACTTGCTAAGGCCAATAAAGCATTCTGGAGAATAAAAAAACTATTCTACTCCAAACATCTCGACAGCAAAGTAAAAATATTATGCTACCAAGCACTAATCAGACCGATCATTACCTACGGCTGCCCAATCTTGTACAACATATCAGCCTCGCAAATGGAAAAATCCGCATATTCTAAAGAAAATGCATCAGGGCTTGCTTGAGTATTTACAGATCCGAACACAGCGGATTCAAGAAATATGTAAAAAACAAAGTAATCTACGACCTAGCCAACATTCACCGCATAGACTGTCACATCCTAAAGCTAATAAGAAACCACTTCGCGCAAGCGGCAAAGATAAAAGAAAACAGCTTAATCTTCAGTTGCTTATTTCCAAACGACGCATATTACAAAAGCACTCTGACAACAGGCTACACCCCCCAGAAGCTTTCCTATACCTAGACGAAAAAATCTACCTCCAGGACAAAAATAATATCCCAATAATTTATCACATAAGAAGAAAAATAGGGATAAAAACTATAGTCTACGAAGAAAACTTAAATGGACGGCCTGCAGACACTAGGTGGAGATACAACATGGCCCTCCCTCTGAAAGACACTAAAATCAAGCATAGACAAAATGCAAAAAAATACTGGTGGATACGGAACCCATAATAAAATAAGAGAGAACATTAAACAGACAGAACTCAATTCTGATACCGCATGTGGCGACACGGACTATGGAACTTTCCAACGGCTCCGTGATACAAAGCGCTACGCCGCCAAAGCGCTACGCCGTTGTAACGACCACCCAAGAGGTAGGCATCCGCTGACATCGGATATGTTGATAACACCTAGCATTGTGATAACTAAGAAGAAAGACAATAGCCAGACCCCCACCCATAAGATGTGAGTCATAATAAAGGAATAAAAACCCCGGTCCTTTAGTCAGTAGTCTCAGTCTGTAATCTGCATTTAATAAATATATGAGTGAGCTATTGCTCATTCTCCTACTTGTAATACCTTGTTCTTTTACTACGTGACATTTTTGGCTATCCTGCCAGGATCCATTCGGTCCAGTGTAAACGAAATTACGCATTTCGGCATACGTGCATCATTGAAGATTGAGGGATCAGCGGACCTCTGCAGATCAGCTCACTTTGCGTGAAAACGACTTCTACGGAAAGCGGACTACGGTCATCACCAAAACTGAAACTGGTCACGAAAAGAAGAATATTCAGGTAAAGAACTGGATTCTTATAAATATTATCGCACTCGTCGCAACAGCTTCGCTAGTACAGACTCCAACAACAGTACAATAACCACTATGAGCAAAAAATCAGAAGACACATCTTCTGTTAGCTCTATGGCTACTGGTATGGATCCAAATATTCGGGCCATACTAGACGCTATGCAGAAGCAGAACGAAAGAAACGAAATAGCTTTTAATAATTTGCGTAAATTAATACAAGACGAAAGTCAACAACGCGTTAAAGAAATCGAACTCTTAGGTAGGAATTACGCTGAACTACGATTAGGAGTTCAGTCAATCGCTACATCTGAATTCAACTCTATTATAACCGAAGACGCTAGTGCCAGCACTATTCGGAAAAATCAACCACATGTTCCTAAAAAGACCGAGACGAAAAACGAAACAGACCATATAGACAGTGAAGAAGAAACTATAGATTACGACAACCCTACGTACAGTGCAAAAAACCTGCTTAGACTTCATCCCTATGCTCAATGGGCAAGACGATATAGGAGTAGAAGGGTTTATTAAGCGGGTAAAAGAAGCTCAAGCCGAATGTCGAGAAAAACGCGCGCTATTACGCCTCATTTTAACACAAAGAATCATCGGAGAAGCAGAACGTAGTATCCGCCAGTCTGTAATCGAAAGCTATGAAGACCTGTTCGATAGCCTCAGAAAATTAGTATCCGTGAGTATCACATCCAACGGAGCCCGCGACAAACTGCAACGTACACGACAAAACTTCAACGAATCGGTACACAGTTATGTGAAGAGGTTCCGACACAACCTCAACGAACTACTATACGCACTCCAACACGAAATTCGCGATCCGATACGTCGTGCAGTCGCTATAGATCTTGAAAACGAACGAGCCACCAAGATTTTCACCGTAAATTTGAAACCCGAAATAGAAATACGTACGTCATCTAAAGGACCAAAGAATCTCCAACAAGCACAGGATGCAGCCTTCGAAGCAGAGTTACTTATAGGGAAATCGAACGCAACAAAACCATAGCAAGAGGAAGAATAATGAATCGACCAATT